>JAOWBB010012242.1:0-64904 GCA_028565995.1 Ricinus marginatus
TCGGGGAAACATTCATAATTCTGTAGTCGAAGTGATTGAAATAATTTGAATTCGGGTCACGTATTTTTTTTTTTTTTATTTACGTCAGCGCCTTTCGATTTCTGTCCCGGCGTCGGTGCAGGGGGCAGGGGGGCAACGTTGCAGGCGAGTCGACGTGACAGATTGGCGGAGGCCTGCTATCGTGGGAAGTTTTTGAACGTGGAGAACGTCGAGTAGGAAATTCGAAGTGCAGAAATTTAGCAATGGTTGGCGGTGGAACGAAGCTTCGACCGCAGGAAATGTGGCTTTTTGCCACGTCGCCATTTAACGTGGCACGAAATCGGACGTGTCATCAGCGCCCTTGTTCGAGCGAAGAGTTAACTTTTTTGGAGCTCAACGGGACGAGGAACGTGCGAATGAAAAGCTCCGAAGTTTTTTTTTCTGTTAATCCAGATTTTGATTTCGAATTGACGGTTTTTCTTTTTTTTTTTTTTTTTTTTATTTTATTTATTCAGGATTAAATTGAAAAAGGCAGCCTCAACCGCTCACGTGCTCATTTAATTTTCCCGAAAGGAAAATCATTTTTCCATAGAGAACGAGGTCTTTTAAGGGATTAATTTCCGCTTCCGGAATTGAAATATTCAATAAAAAGATAATCCAATAGAATGAAGAGGACTTTGGAGCGTGGCCGAGAGGGCTGTTCGGACGAAATATGGGAGCGATAGAGGGTGCACCGCAATAACTGCGGATGATTCACGGCCTTTATCATTGTCTATTATCAAAATTGCGGAGGGTCTCCCAATACCGCGGCGGCTATTTGCAGTAATTGCTGGGTAAATCTCAAAATATTTTTAAGGGGGATCACACAGTGCATCGAAATCATCCTCAGCAATCCCCGATTACATCTCCCAAGTTGTTTACCTTTTGGACTTTGCTGAAGGGAAAACATTGCATCAATTAAAAACCACGTTCTATTCGACCAGATTATCGCCATGAAAAAATATCGGGTTTTAAGTAATAAAACCACGACTTCAAACATTTTACATAAGTATGTGTCACATTAAATTTATTTCAAAGAGAAAGAAAAAAGTACATTGTTCATATAAAGAATGTTTAATTACACTTTTTAATTAAAGAGGTGCGTTTCCTTAATAATTACGGATGAGGAACTGTAAAGTAATAAATCGGTTATTTAATCCATTTTTAGAAGTGAAAATTGCCCCTCAAAATAAACGTCAATAAACTTACAATATTATATAAGCTTAGTGAATGTATAAAGTCACCCTTTTTTCATGCTGCATCGAATGGAGCTCCTAAAATAATTTTTATATTCCCTCAAACAGGGATTTTCAAACAGTTTTTACGACTTCTTCCCTCCTACGCCGTAATTATCAATACACAAAAAAAAAAAAAAAAAAAAAAAAAATACAGAGTGCCAGACGGTTGCTGGAGGAAAAACAGGGTCATGCCAGTTTAAATTAACATGCACACACGTAAAGAATTAAGACTTATACTTCAGAATACAATCCTTTCAATAAATGAAACTGCTTTCGGATAACTTTAGGAACTCACATTGCACTCCGGATAATTTTAATTACATTAAAATACATATATTCATATTACAAAACCTAAGATGAAGCTTTTTTTCACACAAATATTTCACATCGAATTGTTTCCAAGGCAATTTAAGTAGCTTGATATATCCTAAAAAATAAACAGGATGATAATAATGCAGAATATCAGACGAAAAATGACAATTGATTAAAATATGTTAAGTGTAAAGCCATTACGCCATAATTTCCTCTTAAACTGCCTTCAATTATTATCATTATAACACAAATTGGTTAAAAAGACTATTCCACTTATATTGTCTTATTACAATATTAGTATAACATCAGAAGACTAAATTCAAATTTTTTAATTTTGTTTTTATTATTTAAAATGCATGTTCAAATGTGGAAGATTTTTTGGTAATTTGCAGTTTAAATATTACATTCTAAAATATTTTCAGGTTCTTTTTATCAATTGAAAATGAAAGTTTGATTTTCTTTCATTCAATTGTTCATGCAATAATTTTTTTAATTAAATAATGAAAATATTACAATTACATTAAAAAATGATTTGTGGATAATAACTGCTCGTTTGTGTGAATCTTTTTAAATTAAAATTATTCTAAATTATAACACTTTATTAAATTTTTTTTTAAATTGAAGATAATATATTAATACATTTTAATTCTAGGATCACAAGTCTTATTATAAACTTTTTTTTTTTTTTTTTTTTTTTTTTTTTTTTTTTTTTTTTACTTTACTGAATTTCTAATGAGCATATAAAAATTGTTGCACTTATTCTACAGATTTTTTTATTTCTTAGTCTTTAATAAATATCGACTGGCATTAAAAATATTAAATTTTCTTCTTTTTTGAATTTTGATGTTTGGAACATCTACACACATCTTTTTAATATCTAAAGAAAAAAATACAACACTAGAAAAAAAATATTTTTTTTATGATCTATTCTTAATTTAAAAAAGAAACGATGAAGAATCGGAATGCGAAGTACTGAGTGATGAAGAAATGCTATCATCAAAGTCGTCGTCATCATAATCTTTCCTTCCAATAAATTCATTGATTTCAATTTTATATTTATTTTCTTCAATTTCATTTTCATTTTCACCACCATCATCGTCGTCTTCATCTTCACTTTGACTTTCACTGTGATTGAGATTGAGATTGTGATTATGATTATGATTGTGATTGTGATTGTGATTGTGATTGTGATTGTAATTGTAATTATGATTATGATTGTGATTATAATTATAATTGCGAATATGATATTCGTCATCATCATCATCGTCGTTGTCGAAGTCATCATCATCGTCGTCGTCGAAGTCATCCTCATCTTCATCATCGTACTCGTCCTCGTCGTCATCGTCGTCATCGTCGTCATCGTCTTCATCGTCTTCATCATCATCATCATCATCATCATCATCATCATCATCATCATCATCATCATCATCATCACCATCATCATCATTATCATTATCATTGTCGTCGTCTTCGTCGTCGTCGTCTTCATCATCATCGTCATCGTCGTCGTCGTCGTCATCGTCATCGTCATCGTCATCATTATCATCATCATCATTACCATCATCATCGTCGTCCTCGTCGTTGTCGTCTTCGTCATCATCTTCGTCATCATCGTCGTCATCATCGTCGTCATCATGATCATGATCATCTTCATCATCAGTAACAAAATCTGACCTATCTTCATCACTATCACTACCTAATGATGATAATTTTTTTATTATTTGATTAAGTCTAAGTTTTCTTTCTTCTTCCGATAAACCATTATTTTCTTCCTCTACTGTCATTTTTGCTGCCATTTCTAAAAAGAAAAGATCTTCCTGAACTTCAGACTTCTTTATTTCAACCTGAAACATGCGAACACAATTAAAAAAAGGCAAAATGAATTTTATAATAAGTTAATTCAGTTTAATTTTATAATGGTATTTCGTTGATTGAAATATATATTTCAATTTGAAGATATTCAAGTGAAAATTCAATTTAACAAATTCCCTTACCTTTTCAATTTCTTCTGCTAATTCACTTAAATTTTTCTCTTTCAATCTTTGTGAAAAGAAACACAAATGATTGATATACAATTTATTTAATATATGACGATTCTCACTCTCATCAAATAATTCTTTGATTTCTAAGAAGCATCGTGTCACTTGATAGGATCCTAAAAAAATAAATGAATATTTAAAAATTTAAACTTCAATTTATTAAAAATATTTAATATTAAGGAAATTATTTAAATAAATAAGCGAAATAATATTTAAAAATTTAAAAGCACATATAAGTAAATATTGAATCACCTGATCTTAGTAAATCAGAAACGTCCTTCTGGATTATTTTCAATAAATTCCAATTTCGACATAGCGGATAAGTTAAACCTCTCCGATAAAAACTAACTATTACAGATTTTAGATCTGTAAAAACCTAGAAATTTAAATTTGTTACATAAAAATGTTATCCTTATGAAATTCAAAGATAAATTTTGTTCTATAAGATAATAAAATTTTTTTTAATTTGAACTCACCATTAACCAAGACAAGCAACTGCTTAATTTATTAATGGTCCAAGCAGATTCAACTGTATTTTCACCTTCTGTTGTTCTTTTATTGTAGCAGTATGCAAGAAGGATGTCAACCATCTGGAATTTTGCTAAGTCTCTCTGCTCAGATGACAAATTAGATTCTATCCAATCAAATCTAGGTATTTTATTTAAAATGTGTTTTTCCTCTTCTTTCAAAATATCTGAGAGTTTTTAAATAAAATTATTTTAAAATTTTGAATAAAAACTATTTTGTTGGTGAATATAAGAAAGTTAAAAATAAATGTCAAACTAAGAGCTGAATGTCTAGAACAAATGTATTAAAATAATAATGAATAATAATTTTAATTTATTCTTCTTTGGTGATATTTTAATTTATGAACTTTTGACTCACAACTAATTAGCTATGAAATTTATCAATTGAATTGAAAAAGTAGATATACATTTCATATTTAAAATATTTTAATATTTAAAGAGAAACTGGAAATAAAAATTTTCAAATATGAGAAGAATATAATCACCACTGCAATCAGTCTGCCAAGATGGAATAAAATCAAAATATGGTTTTATATGATCAGTTTCCATCATATCAGCCAAATAATGATCTTCACTCCACTTTTCCTTTTCTTCCTTTTCCTTTAGTTGAGCTCTGTCTTGAGCCTTGGTATTATCTGGATCTGGAAGATCTATGACCTCAGAAAATTCGGTCTGAAAAAAAGATTGTGAAATAAAAATCTTTATTATTTGCAAATTAATTTTATGCATTGTTTTCAATCCAACATTAAGTACTTTATAATTTACTTAAGTAAATTAAAAAAAAAATAATTACTTTTACAATGAAAATTAACAATTAACATAATAAATAATCAGTCATTACTAAAATTTATAAAAGTGCAGTTTTAAATTTCTTTTACTATGACTGATTTAATAGCTTAAGTTAAACTCTACAAAATAACGAACTCATCCCTTTCTCATTATATATATATATATATTTTAAAATTCTTTTATAGTATAAAACATTTATAAGAATTTTAATTAAAGAAAAGCAACACATGATAAAACGAATACAAACTCCACACTTACATAATAACTACCAAATATGCCAGAGTATAAATTCAAAAATCCATATCTTTCACTTTTAGGTGTACCTATGCAAAGCAAAATAAATGCATTTAAATATAATTTGTAGATCTTATATTATATATTTAAAATAATGTTTTAAAAAAATATCCATTCCCTTTACTAGGAAATTAAAAGATTATTAAGTATTATTAAGATTATAAGTATTAAACTTGATTAATATTTTGTAAAATATTTAAAACTTCAAATCATGAAACACACTATAATATCACACTGTTATTTGATGGTGTTTCTCAAATTTTTATATGTATAAAACTATTTTAAAAGTAAATCTAATGCATTCATAAAAGTTAATTGGATAAGACTGATAAAATTAGTAATATAAATTAACCACTAAAATACACCTACCATTTCTTTGATCTTGTATTTTACAACGAGCAAGAAGTTGAGTCAAGTTTTCTTCTTCATTTTCCATATCACTGTCTTCATTTGAATTACATTTCTTCAAAATGAGAGTGAATATTCCTGATTCCTCATTAAAATGCTGCTCACTAGATTCATAATCAACTTTATAAGGAAGCGTGAGTCTGCAATGAATGTTTGAAAACCTTTTTAACTTACCTTCCGTATGAAAAATTTAAAGAAATCTGAATTTTGGAAATTATCAATTGAAAAAAAAAAATTTTAATCAATCACCTTAAAAAATATGGATGAGATTCAAATGTCAATACATTGTTCTCCAAGTCATAAGAAGTATCACTAGGTTTGGATAATGGAGCATAAATCGTTAAAATTAGGCTGTCGACAGTCTCTTCTAATTCGTATTCCGGTGGAGGAACATTAAACTCCATCGATCCGAAAGGCTGCATTTTGCTCTGCAATAAAAATGTACAATAAAATTGATTTGTGAGAATACATGAAAAGATAAACAAATTGCTTATTATAGATATTAAAAACCTCCGACTTCTAAGAGAGAAAAATATTTAGGTGTAAATATTTTTAAAATTCTTTGTCGATTAGTTATAAATCGATAGTTACCGGCGAAAGAAACAGCTGCTGAAAGAACTTGCTTCCAGCCGACTTCCCGGCTTGTTTCCATTCGCTATAGGAGTGGCTTTATCAAAGAGAGGGAAAAATTGAGCCATTTTGTAAATGTGGTCCCGCGACAGATTTTTTTGAGCGCTGCGATAATTCACATGAGAACTTATAAATTTTTAAACTATTCTCGCTTTTCAATAGTGAAAAGAATTTTTCGAACCATTTAACACAATATATTTGAGAATTTCGCTTCAGAAAATAAATATGCGTAAAAATTGCTTTTTTCGAGTGAAGTTTTTCATCGAAATAATCGAATCAATTGAATTTCATGCGTCGTAAATTGTTTTATTGTAAGGGAAAATTTTAAAATTTAAAATTTCTAGAAGCATTCTTTTCGAGAACAATTTTATTAGATTGTGGAAATAAATTATAAATATTACATTTATTACAATTCACAATTTATGAAACAAGAGTGATGTATGTTTTAAATTAATACTGATGTAAATGTAATTTTTCGAACAGGAAAACCAAGGAAAAAAGTTAATTTAATTTTTTTAAAATTTTTTTATTTCTAGTTTATTATTCCCTTTTTTTCACAATAATTTTAGAGATTACTTAGCAAACTAATTATTGTCAACATTCGGTTTTTATCCTTTTATGAAAGTTCGATTGAGAGAGTCTTCGACTATTTTGGCGTAACATTAGTTGAAATACAAAATTTTACCCCATTTAAAATGATAACAGATTTTTTTTTTTTAATATATTATGTATTTTTATTCATCGTGGAACCATTAAAAAACAAAATTTTAAAGATCAGGCAGATTCATGAAGCAAATTAATTTCAATTTTGATCGATTCATTATAGAAACATAATGTGTCGGCAAATACCAAAGGGTGCTATGCAATTGAGAGTTTAGCAAGAAATACAGTTTTGATGACAAAAGTATCAAATTGATTACACACTAAATCATTATAGAAACAAAATTCAAATTGATTTTTACTTAAGCAGTTATTTCTGTTAGAAGAGATAAAATAATGAGATTGTCTGCAGAAAATAAAACAGAAAAAAATATTCAGCCACAAACAGTTTTGAACATCAAAATATTAAGTAAAATTAACAGATTTCTCTTATTTCATTTCTTAATGCAACACTAAGGAAAAAATGTTTCAAATTTGAATTGATTTTTTGATTCTATTGGTAAGATTAAAACTCTTCAGATTAAAATGAAATATCTGATTTTTTCATCTCTAAAACCTTGTTTTTTTACGTACAACATTAAAACATATTAGGCGATTTAATTTATTCTGAGAATGGAAAAAGTATAATAATAATATTATTATTTCTTAAAGAAGTCCCTTCATTCGTTGACTTTTCATTTGCAATATTAATATTTATATATTGTAAAGAGATGTCTCTAACGTAATTGGATCTCAATGATTATATCTAAATACAAGAGGAAGAAAGAGACTATTTATACTACAAGATTCTCTTCTTAAATTGACATGGCTTTTTGACCGACTTTTCCCAATACCTTGTTTGGGAATGCGGGTTAAAGTGCATGGAATTATTCGTAAATCACATTAATTAAGATATGGGTCCATTCCAAGCATAAAAAAACTTTAGTTTGGTATAATCAGCTTTAATCTTACACATAGATAATTTTTTGTATTGCCTTTAAATAACTTAAAAATTTTATTAAAGGAAACTGCCTGAAAACCGCTGTTTCAGCCGGATTTTTCTGGCTATTTAATGTAGTGAAACAAGAATTTTAACAGTTATATTATAACAGTTGGCGAATGATTTTAACATTTTCTTCAAGTTATTTATTGCGGGGTTGGGTTTTTTTCCAACCCAGTTTCTTATGTAATCTACAACAGTTTTGCTTGAGTTAATCGTCTTTTATCACATTATTATTATTATTATGAATTTCTTGATTTACTTATGCTTGTATGCATTAGACTAGATTGACTATTGCTCTAGTTTTGTGCCATTGAATCCGTTTAAATTACGTTTTTCACATAAATTAACTGTAACTAACAGGTGTGGAGTAAAATTGAAATCATAATATCTCTTTAACACCAAAATGACATAATAATTAGCTTTTATCCAAAACGGATCCATCTGCACTGACTCAACTAGTCTAGCATCCCTTGAAATTACTATAGCTTGTGATATTGAAATAGCAACATTCAGATATTTGAAAAGCAAAATTAATTTATGTTTCATATATGATCCTGAAATCTTAACAGCGACAAGTTTTACATATAACTTATTGATCTATGGTTCTAACTAATATGCGATATAACCAAACTATTTTTAACTGTTGCCTTTTCAACAATCACATCTACAAGCAATCAGTGATTTAAAATAGTTTTCCATGACTATTTTTTAATATATTTTCTAATTTCACATCGTTTAAAGTTAACTCAAAAAAATGACTGTTCAAAAGAAAGAATTTTTTTTTTCAATCTCTTAAAATAAAATTTTTACATAAAATTACATCACATTTCGTTTTTATCTTTAGTTACACTATTATTTAAAAATATAATTATTTATAGGTATATTTTATCAGTTTCCTAACATTTTTTAAATTAAATATCAACAACAAGCCCGACTTATTTATTAAAACAAAAATCAGTCACTTGTTCCTGGAGAAGTCAACACGGAAATTTCAAACCATATCAAGATACATAAAATACAGAGCTTATCCCATTAATATGTGCACGAAATGAAAAGCAGAAATAGTTGCTCCATAAATTTTTTAATTTACAAATTATATAATTTTGATCATGAAATACTTCGGGATGAAAATTTCAATACAATAAAAATTTAAAGTATATTACCACATATTTTAATGAAAGACAAAAAAAATATTAGAGAAAATATACTCCAGTCACGGAAATAACTTTATAATATCCTCTGCATATTATTTCTTGTTAGTTAAATATTGCAATCGTGATATATAATAATTTCATTTTTTGCCTATTAGGCAAATAAAAATAATATAGTTTATTTTACCCTATGGTTTCAAACTGAATTCTCTGTAAAAAATATTATGAAAAAATTTACCATAAAAAATAGAGACTTTTATGATTTAAAATTTTTTTATTGTATTACGAATACACATTAATGCACCATAATCGCAAAATATGGATCCCATTTCAATATTTTACTTTGCATGCCATTATGCTTTGATATAAGTATTCCTCGAGATACTTGTCTATAATAAAAATTATATAGAACTTTTGAGTTTCACTGAAGGCCGAGTTTCATCCCGATATTTGATACTAAAAATGTATTAATAGTGCGCTTAAAATGTAAAATAGCACTTGTGTTTCGTATACTGTTTATTGTTGAAAAATAATCGACATACTGAGCAAATAATTTAATATTGAATTGAACAAATTATTAAAAATCGCTTATTGCATTTCTTAAAAGCTGTCGATTTTAAATTATTTTACGGTAAAAATGTTTAATATATAAGAATTTATGAAATGAAAGATTTAATTTAAAACATGGCCATTAATTTCAGATAATTGTGCAAATAGTAACTTCCATTTGAAAAAAATATATATTGTGAAAGCATAATAGTTTAAATTTGAGTTATCTATACAATACTATAAGTACCCCGAAATTAAAAAAAAATATATAAGAATATCTGGCAATAGAAATGACGATTTTTCTTTCATTATTTGCATGAAGCATGATAATTCTTATCATTTAAATTTTTATACAAGTTTTTTTTTTGGCCATTTTATTTTATAAAGTTTACCAAATTTTTAGAGTCAACATTTCTGTTAAAAAGTACTTCGCGCACATTCCTTCACAGTTTACTTTTATTTGCTAGATAAAAACTACCTTTTCAAATTTTTTTTTTTTTTAAGTTAACAACATAATGAACAATTTGAAACGTTGACTAATTCATATTAAGCCAATCGGCGAATATTTTATACGATTAGGAGCTATTTTAAAACATGTTTAAACACTAAACGTGGAAAGAAGGCTGTCACACTAAAGCAAGAAATTAATATAAGTTACAATTCAGATAAAAAAAAAAAAAAAAAAGCTGCGAATAAAGCAGAACAATCAAACTAAGATTTGGTTTTCTTTTCAGTTTTGTTCTCCACGAGGTTTCGGTTTAATATTAAAATAAAGAACACAAATTTAAACGAGTTCCTTACAAGTATAAGAAAATATTTAGAATATGCAATTTTGCTACCAAAAATGTGTTTTTTTTTAATACACTTCATTTGCTTCAGTACAACTGGAATTCTTCCCCTGTGATAACATTCAGGAAGAATCTATCTCAACTACAAACACCTATGGAAGAACGACACTGAATTGTTTTTAGATCAATTTTCTTAAGAACTCATTTGTAATATAATATAATTTTGACAAAACACAGCCTAATGAAATTCGAATGTGGACAAACCATAAATCAAAAAACCAGTAAACTTCTCTCATGCACGAGCTCAGAAGTTTATAAAAGCAATAATTTTTTTGGCTCGCACGACTTGAACCCAAAAAAAGAATATTACCTAAAATATTGTTTGTCCACCCTAATTAAATTTTTACAGATTATGATTCCAGGGGACTGAACCCGTTTTCTGTATGGTCGGACATTATAATTCACTTTTTTTTTCACGGAGTCAAGAACAAAATAACACTTAAAGGCCATGGAAAATTTTTCGGAAATTTTTTTTAACAAGAACACAGTTTTAGATTTCATCGATTTCGTGTTGCATTTTTTGCTTTCATAGTAAGATTCACTTATAATTGGCAAATTGAAATACTTGAAGAGTATTAATCCATGCGTTCTATCTAGTAGCTATTTCCCAGGTTTGTTAATTTAAAAGTGAAGTTTCCCAACGATTTTCTTTGTAGCTGCTGACATTCTGGACAAGTGTACAATGTTCAGTTAAAGGCTGGTTTTAATTTAGTCTAAAATGGCTTATGAGATTTTTCCAAGCCATGGAGATTTGATCGGAAATGTAAATAATTATTATTTTGTTCTTGATATATTAATAAAAATATTGACTCTGCTACTCTAGGACAACTAAAATGTCTTTAATTAAATATCTTCATTTACAATTATATACATTGAGCTACATTTTAAAAATCCATCACTTCCATTTTGAAATTTTTGGCAGGTCTTGTATTCAATCTTGTGTTCCGCAATGTTTGCAGATTATTCGGTTTGTCTTCATCGTCGTCATCTATTTCGTCCTGTGGTAGATCATGGTACTCGTCTAACTGAAATGCATTACACTCATTTAGTCTGAATTAAAATTTTTCGCTTAAGGACAAGCTTTTGACAAAGTATCTTACGTCCACATCTCCCATCATTTCCTTAGTCGATACGGTTGTGTCAATCCTTCTAATCGAACCCTGATGAATGTCGACGTCTAATTTCAGACACTGAAATCTCCTGAAAAAGCAGAATTTTGTTAATTAAAATATGTGATTTTAAATGAAAAATCTCCAGCAAAAACACTCATTTTGTTAATTAGAATCGCACTATGAAGAAGTGAGGATCTGATTTAAATAGATATCCATTTAAGATACTTCAGAATCATGCAATGAAACTACATGTTCGCTATCCGTAACATTTGATTTTGGCGACTGAGCAAATTATTGAGGTTTGAAAACAAACTCATATAATCTTGATTAGGTTTGAAAACAAACCTAATCTTTGAAACTCGTAACAGAGAGAATTAGCATCATCTTGGGTTATATTTTGAAATTATTTTGTGCCCGTTGGTTAAATCTATATCACATCGAATTTTTATGAAGATTATCTTCGTCTATTCGTGTCTATGCAATCATTACTTTTAGGCTTACCTTAATAGGAAGACCAATGGCATGGGTAATATTCCCGCTAAAATCATCGTCACTGCTATACCCATCACCCATCCCGGATATTCGGTCGGCACAGTTTTACCCTAAAAATTATAAATTAAAATATTTACAGTTTCTAACAGAAGAGTGAATTCTTTTGCAGTTACAACGGGACTTACTTCTTTGGCATGCCAGGCAGAAAAAGTTGGTTTGTTTAGGAATCTGTACACAATGGATGAGATCAGTGTGGCACTCATTATAATGGGACCGATAAACCGCCAAGTTATCTGCCAGTACCAGCCTGGTCGATACCCTGTCATATCTTCAATGTCTTGGGTGAACCTGAGAGAAATGCGAATTAAGAACCCGCTCGAAATGAGAAATTACAAAACCGATGCTGGTGGAACTTACTTATCATGCCCGTACACGAACATGACGGCTAACATTTCTAGAAGGGCTAGAAGAACTAAGCCGATCGTTCCGGCAAAGGAATCGAACAATTTCAACCAATATTCACCGGCTCCGGTACAGAACAATAATCCTACTAGGCAACAAATGAAACAAACTGAGCCTAAAAAAAGATTTAAAAATTTCAAAAATAACAAATGTAACAATTACAGTGGCGACAAAAACAATGTGTTACTCCAGCAAATAATCAAAATTCCATAGTCTTACCAGTGATATATTGTTTTTTTATTCGCTTAAGTATCTCTATATCGAATATGGTGCACAGCATTCCTTCTAATATACCAATCTGAGAACCAAGTCCTAACGAAAGTAGCATCATAAAAAATATAACGCTCCAAAACGGTGCCCCAGGTAATTCGACAATGGCTTGAGTGAAAACTATAAATGCCAGACCTGTCCCTTCAGCTGCCTGCAGAAATAACATTTACAAAATATAAATGATGTATACAACAATTTGAAAAATAATATCAGTACAAAATTCTTAAATAATGCGCAAAAAAATATAATATTAGTACAAAAATCTTTCAGTTATATTATTCCACGTTTTCGGTTTTAAATATTCCTCGTACCTGATCCAATTCATTCTCCATATTACACTCCGCCAAGTGCATATCCACAAATGTTTGATTTGTCACATTGTGTTTCATAATCATTTCATATTCCGTCTCAGATACATTAATATGTGGAATGAGGCCGTAGAGTTCCAGCTTGCCTTTGTTACTGGAGTTTTAAGTAATTAAAAAAAAAGAACATTACATCTTGAGCAATGAAAAAATGCAAAATATTTTGTGATGGTAAAAGATAAGCTTTAAAAGGTAATTTATATTTTGCTGGTGTTTATGCGAGTGAAAGATGAAAGATATAAAAAAAGAGGCTTACTGTTCGATGCACCTATCGTAATTGAGCATCGCTTTGAAACCCAAAATGGCGAAAACAACAACGCTGGCATAGATTGCGGTGGCTGCGTTGCAGAATGACACCAAAATGACATCCCGTACGCAGTTGTTCTTCGGTGTATTGTAGGAACCAAAAGCGACGAGAGAACCGAATGCCAGACCGAAGGAGTAGAATACCTGCGTTGCGGCATCCAGCCACACCGTCGGGTCGGAGAGTTTCTCAACCTAGGTGGGAAAATTCGACATGTTCAGTTAAAAATAAAGGCCGCATTCGAGGCAACATTTGAAACAGTTTATAATACAGTCCTTTTATAATGGTCATTTTGTAGAGTTTTTAAAGGAGCAATTAGACTTGCCTTTGGCGTGTACATGTGCATCAGACCAGCTCCGGATCCTTTCAACGTGATACCTCTAATAAAAAATATTGTCAGGACTATATATGGAAACATGGAAGTGAAGTACACCACCTTAAAAGAAAGAGAACAGTGGAAACTTGTTAATATGAATGCAAAAATGGTTCACCTGATGAAATTGTGTCGCATGAGAAAAAAAGGATTCGTACTTTGCCCGAGCTCTGAATCCCTTTCATAACTATGAAGAAGACTGTCACCCAGGAAAGAACGAGGCAGAGAACAATCCACCACTTCAGACCTCCGTATTCTTCCATATCGGGGGACACGTCCAAAGTCGTCCTGTACCAAAAGTATGCCGTTTCGGAACTATCTTCGCATTCCTGGACTGGAGTATTGTTAAGCGTCGGACAGGTACTCCAAGGCAAAGGCGACTTAAATGCATAACAAGTTTATTTACTCCTTAAAATAATGGATTCATCAAGAGTGAAAAATTTTATGAACCGCGACGGCATCGAAATTTGCACTCATAATTTGGTGATATCCTTACCTGAAAACTATTAAAGAAATAATAGAAACACCAGGCTATTATAACGTTATAGTACAGCGCGACAAAAAATGTTACAACGCAACTGGCAATCCCTATGCCACCAAGCCAAGGATGAACTGTGTTCCATACGCCGAGGGCTCCCAGCCTCATCTTCTGACCGATTCCGATTTCTATGAGGAAAAGAGGAATCCCTTCCAGTATCAGCATAACCACGAACGGTATGAGAAAAGCACCTGAAACAATACGGGAAAAGCTTTTACATTTGAACGAAAAACAAACCAACCGGCGGGCAAAGACAATTCGCCTGCAGCTCTTCGAAAAGCTTAAAGGAACAGGATGATATGCAAGATCAGCAAACGAGAGCTGATTCTGCACGGACGGAATGAATGGATATAAGATTAGTTAAGGTCTACGACCGGTCTAGAACCTATAATGGGATTTACGTGTGAAAGATCAAGATCCGTCAGCAAGCATCTCTCTGAAGATCTCGTTAAATCGAGTGTGCATCTGAATCGTAATTTAAAATGAATATCAAAAATTACGGTGTTTGCTGACAACCAAATTGTTTTTTCACAAGCTTATAACAGGAAGTGCCTTTCGCAGCAAGCGCAGGCTTACGGGGGACTCTACCGCTACGCGAAGAACCTTAAAGATTTAATAAATTTTCACATAACCTAAGTCAGTAACATTTATGTTATTTATAAAACAAACAGTGAGAACTGGTGCGGCAAAAGGTCGATTTAATTAAGGAATCAGTTGCCAAATGGAGCACTTCAAAGGTTGAGAAAATGCTGTCGTTTTATTTGACGACCATGCGAACGAATCCTTGAAGTTTGAATTAAAGGAAGAAACCGGGCTGAGAATGGGTCACGAAGGGCGAATTGATTCGGGTTTGCCCCAGTTTCGAAAGAGACACACAATTCTTCAACTACAACTGCGGCGGGTCGCACTTATTGATTTATGGCGACGGAATCCGCCTGCGACGATGCAGCCAGCGGGAAAACGTTCTTATTACCGGGTAACGAACCTTCACGCGCTTGCATGTCTCCATTCACAGGAGCAGCAGTTCCGGGGACGGAACCCGCAGAATCCGAAATTCGGGCCTTTTGCAGAGAGCCACGCGATGTGAACGGGGGGATCCGGAAAAGAGCTGGAAAAACGGGAAACGCACTCGGATGAGGCGGATTAAACTTCTCAAAAATCCCTGACGAGTCGGACCGCAGGAAATTCCGGCTCCCGAAACTTTTGTGAGCCTTCAGGGGCACAATAAAAAAAAAATTTCCCTTTCCGAATGCTGCTCCAGTCACGACTGGTACTCGACGTTGCCAGAGGAGGATTCGGAAGTGGCAACCGCGCCATTTTCCCTTCAGCCGTTTCGCGTCGCTCGTCAAAGCCCCAGGGAAAGGGAGAAAAAGCTCCCTCGCATCTCTCGCTATCCTTTTCCTTTAACTGAATGAAACAGCAGGAAAAGCGAAATTTGGGTCAGTAAACTACGCAGAATGGATACCTCCGAGCCGCGTTCTCTACTTTAAAATCAATAAAATGTAAAAGCTTTCTTTCGGTCCCCTCCCACATCGCTCCCTTCCCGTATGACGTCATTTAGACATTATGAATCAAACGCGGGGTTCAGTTCGTCTGCCGGAATTCCTCTCTCAATTCACTCATTGCACGCCTTTCCGTTGCTCCCAACAAGCAGATACCTTAGCGCCGCGTTCGTCCAGCTTTGAACACCCAATTTTTTTATAATAATAATAACGACAACAATTGGAAAGTAAAAAATTGTCAGTGATCGGCAGATTATCTCTATGGAAAAATCAAAATCACTTAATTTTCCATTTAAAAAAAAAAAAAACCACTCGGTCCACCGATTGATGCACCAATAAATCACATAAACTAAATTCAAATCATTCCTCCGAATTTTTCGCTGCAGGGCGAACGGTTCTCCAACGGAAGCGATAAATATTTGAGCAGCTTGACAGGAAAATCATGATTCTGGATATTGGAGACAGGAGAATGGAGATGATGTCATTTGGAAATGGCCCCGCGTTAATGGGAAGCTAAATTCAGGGCATTTTCCTGGATTGTTAATGGAATTCGATCGAAGAGACGTTCGAGATAAACATAAATATCATTTTAAATCCGAAACGAAAGGTCAAGCTTTTAGGCATACCAGCCGAATATGCAAAAATTGTGATCTAACCCAACGAACGCTGTGGGTTGCGTTGTAATTTTATTGTTTGCTTAGCCAACAACACTGAGATGTAGTTTTAAGGCAGTTTATATGGACACGCTATCACTGCACTCTTCTAGATGGCTGTGGTGCAGGATAAAAAAAACTGAAAGTATCATCGCAGATGATGTAAGATTAAAATGCAGAATTTCTTGATTCAATCGTGGCAATCAAAAGAAAAATGGCCATTATGAAATGGTCTTTACACTAAAACTTTTATGCATATATAATTTGGCAAGTTTATCGGGAAAGAAACTTAGTTAAAATCAGTGTGGCACATCGGCGGATTTCAAAAATAACTTCTGAATAATCATACAAATATGGAAGTATTATAAATATTTATTTTTTCTTGAAATGAAAATAAAGACAATCTTAAATTTTAAGGCATTGATGAAACAAAAGAATTATCCGCAAATGTCTTGTAGAAGCGTAAATTTACATCCCTTATTCGAAAAATGTAAAAAGAAAAATATACTTGTAAAAATATGCATGTCAAATGTTACATAAAAAAACCATAAAAAAAAAACCGCATGAAAATTTAGAAATAAAACTTGGTGCTAATAATAATGCCTTTGTTTTAAGGATGAAATAGAAAACCTATAAACCATTAACACCTTCAAAACAGATAGTATTGCAAAGAACACGTGGTTTAACACGTGTAGTGTAAAAATAAAAATTACTGTGCATGTATTAATATTTAGGCAGTTTTATGCAACCGCTGCGATATCTAAACTCTATAATTGTGCTGCAAATGCGTTAAAAATATCGGGTTACTCAAAATACAAAATGAATATTTCTCTAAAAATAACACGTACTCCATAACGTTAATCGACGGTTTTATAACTATAAATAACATTTTCGTAGGAAATTTTTTTTGCACATATATTTTTTTGAGGGAAAATTCAGCGACAGATACATAAAAAAAAAAGGTGCGCTCCAGACGTTCATTTAAGGTACAAATTTAAATTTTATTCATCTGAAGAATCAGTCGATGGAAAATCGAAAAAACCGATGCACCATGCAACGACGGGAATGGTCGAAAACTCAAATAAAGTTATTCAAAATAGATCAACTGCTTACGATCATGTTCGCTGTTGAAAAGGAAATTTTTTAATGTGATATTTTTGTTAGGAGATTTTCCTCTGAGCCTTTCGCATTATCTCATGGACGGGATCGAGCATGGGAGGCGTCGATTAGGTGTTTATTGGTCGCGAAATTAAACGTGGCAGCAACGCCCTGCGGAGATAAATTGAGAAATTTTTTCTTTATTGAGATGCCCAGCACGACGATATGCTCACGATGAATATTCCTTAGGTTACATCGGTAGCTCACTTCAAAATTGAGCTAAGTCATTTATGGGTGTTCATATGACTTAAATCATATTTATATATATATATATATATCTCACCTCTTACGATCAATCAAGAGACGGTTTATTCCTCTACAAACGATCGGTTTAAATAATTGGGTTAATGCGAAAGTTGAAGGGTGCGGAAAAATTTCTCGGTCACTCATCACATACATTATTCGTGATTGGTTTTCTCCTTTGGCATCTTGCTTTGCGGAAATTTCAGCAAAAAAAATACAAGGGCATCATTCAAATCACCTGAGAGCAGAAGCTGCAGCATTTGCAAATTGGCGAGGAATCAAAATCGTTCCTAGCACGACGCATTTCGCATTCAGCAAAATGTCAAATCCTGATTTTCATAACATTCAGCGAGCTATGAAGGGGAAAAAGGACTTACCGCCGCCATTTTGCTGGCATAAGTAGGGAAAGCGCCAAATGTTTCCCAATCCAACGGAATAGCCGATAATACTGAGGAAAAACTGAAGTTTGCCGCTCCAGGCCGCTCTTTCTTCGCCGGGGCTTCCCAGGTTGAGGCTTCCCCTGTTAACTATCGAACCTCTGGAAGAGAAATGCGGTTTAGCCGTGCATTCTGGTAGGGTAAGCATGCTGGAGAAATGTAAAAAAAACTCTTTCCGGCATCCTCAGCGCTCGGAATTTTCACTTTTTAATAAAATAAAGTCATAAATTAAAGTTTCAATTTTCATTGCATCGCCTGCTTCACATTTTATGATCCGCGAGCAAGTGCGGCATTGCTCCAAACTTTGCAAAACTAAAATAGGAGACATGAATAGAAGAAGGATAAATAATAATAATAATGACACTAAAGATAGCGTAGTTTCATCTTAATTTCCCATGCAGATCGAATTAGACAAATTATTGTCCACGTGGGGGCGTAATATTCATAAATAAATATTGTTTTCTAAACTTTTAACCTTCCATGTTTTTAGGTTAAATTTAAAGCTTACAGTTTAGTTCGGGATTCTAAGACAAGCTAAGTAATAAAAAAAAGAAATAAAATTTTCAGTAAAATAAAAAGCTAATAAAGAATTGAAAAACAATGAATGCCCTTTTAATTTTCTTATGGTTCGGTTCTTTGATATTTCAACAATCAATATTCTGAGCTTAATAAGAGAGTAAAAAAAGTAGTTAATCTTTTCAATTTTATTTATACATTTCCTATACAAAAAAAATATACAATCAATGAGTTCAATAAGAATAATTAACTGTTTACACGGTGCATTTTTTTGTTAAAGAAAAAAAATTTTTTTCTAATAGCAAAACAGAATCTTGGAATTAATTTTTATGTGAACAGAAAGAACGAACATTAGTACAGATTTTTCTGGACAAGAATATCAAATTTTATCTAGAAAATTCACGAAAGATTTTCCCCATCGTCAATTGAATTCATTCAGTAAAAGAGAGGCTGATTTTTTTTTTTTTTTTTTTTTTATTAAACCATTTACTATTCATGACGATCTAATTTTATTATCTTCTAATTTCCTCAGATAAACATAAAAATTTTTCATTTGATACAAATCAGTGCCTTACCTTGGACCCCCGTTTGTCGGTGAGACTACAATGGTAACTCCGCTGTCCATGGTTCTTGTGTTTAAAGGCGCTAATTCGTGTCCGTTTCTGTTGTCAGGTTTATTAACCCTTTTAGCCATATTATTCACTATTTACACGCTGTGCAGTTCAGCATTTTAGTTCCTTCTCCAAAAAATCACGAATAAATAAATAATAGAAACCATAAATTTAACACTTATGCAATAAATTTCGTCTTCGTAATAAGTTCGATAAACGATTCTTTGTGTATATATATATATATATTTATATAGTTTCGGTTATTTTGATTTTTTTTTTAATTTAAACACCAAAAAACTTTAACGTTAAAATTCTTTTACACCCCTAATGTTGATATCTCGGATGATGGTAGAATATATTCCATTAGAACTGAATGGTATCTCTCTTATTGTATACCAAAGAACACAGCATTGTTCGTTTAGAATGCAAAAGTTTCATTGCAATATTCATTTTTCCGATTCACAAATAGGAAAAATGACATTTTGCACACATCAGCTGCTTTTCACAGAATTTTGAAAGCTGAAATGGAGGAAGATGTCTTAGAGAAAAAATAAGTTTAATTTTAAGCAGTGTTAACCGTGCGTAACGTTATATGTGTACGAAATCACATTCCACGTTCAAATTATGGCAATTGAAAGGATTTCATTTCTTAAGAAAATATTCTCTTTCCGTTCACATCAAACGGTATATTTCTATTATTGCTAATGTCAGAAAACGTAATTATATTGATGCGAATAGTCAGCTTAACTGACAGAGTTGATGGCCATGGGAGTCCGCAAATAAATTTAGTTATATGTTTTAAATCATTTTCAATTTTGTAATCAATGTCCCAAACCTAAAAGCAGAGGCAATACAGATTTGTAGAACGAAAGACTGAGCTTCGGCATAAAACGTTAATTTGTCGCAACCTAACATGATGTTAGCTATAATTAAACTGGACTTTATTATAACGGTCAAACTATGTACATTTGTAATTACACATATGTATGTTAAAATAAACTTTTTTCGTCTTCTTCTTAATGTTCTAATTCTTTGATAGTTCAACGAATAGTTAATTTGGTAAAATTAAAAAGCTAACTCAATTGCGATAATCTATTAATTCTGTACGATTTTTTTTTACATATTTGGGTTTATTAATTAAATAGAATTTAATATTCATTAGGAATACAAAATAATAGTGTAATAAAATTATTATAACACAACACAGAACTTATAAATTTTTGATTTCCACTTCCCTTTCAATTAATAAAAGTTTAATGTTTGACATTTTTTTTCCGACAGACAAACATTTTTATTGTTGGAACAGCATAAAAATATGTTGCGATTCCTTTTGATCGTAAATTAAATATATTTCAGGGCTAAAAAAAAAATAAAATTCAGGTTAAATGCTTCTTTTTCCAAGCAGCTTGTAAAAGAACTTAAACGCACCTAATATAAAAATTCGGCTTTATACAATAAAATTTTTGCTATTGTTAGACTCTTATATTATTTCAAATTATTTTATATTCCGTTAATTTGGAGTGAAATAGAGGAATATAACGATTTTAATATTTACCGTTGAAGTAAAGGCTTTTCTTAACAGATTTTTCATTGTTAAATTCTGCTTACATCACATAAATCTGATACGAAATTAGCACTTTCGATATTAATTTAGACATTGAAATAGGGAAAATTTACAAGCGTTTTATTTTTTTTTTAAATATTCATTATGGTTTTCGGCGGATGCAAATCATTCAAGTTTTCGATCTGCGTTATTTCCAATTGTAATGGTGGAAGTAAAGTGACACGTACGAGTATTGTGTGCATATGACTCAAATTAACTGAATAGTGATGGCAGGAATTGATTGGAATTCGCGATCAATTGACCGTGGACCAGTTTCATTGATTTATTGATCAGTTTTTTTCTTTTTTATGAATGTTATACAAGAAGTCACTTGTTGCAATTTTTCCGAAGTTTTCACGTTGTATAATTTTTGGCTTCCTTCTTTTAATTTATTACACATATTCGTTGTGAAGTAAATTTTAATGATTTGAAAGTCAGGCCATTGGATTATTAACGTTTTGCTCTTCGATTGGACAAGTTCGTATGTCCTAATTTGCCTGCACTTTCATATTAAACATTTTACCGTTCTGCAAGAATTTGCCAAATCGATTAACTACATGTAAAATTAGCCGAAACAAGCAAAATATTTCGCGTAACTATTTTTTTTTTACAAGAGCTGCATCCTAAAATTCATATTTCAAGCACGACTACGACACATGTTAACTAATAATATTTTTATGCGTTTAAATGTAATTTTTTTGGCGCATCACCAGAAATTGGTTCTTCAGCCTTTTCATCTCTCCGCAGAATCTTCCAAAAATATCAAGCGGATGTTAGAGGTGGACTGCACTGAAATGCAGGGAATCGCTGGGCTTCTAACGAGGCAAATTAAGAAAAACCAGAGCCAAAGGATGGAACCGAGGCGTTGCTTGATGGACTACAAGTTCGATGACGAGACCGAGGATGAGAACAGTAAAAACCCCACCGTAATGATCGTTTGCAAACTCGTGATAGGTCGCAGTTTATTGCAGAATTTGAGAGTGGACATGAGAACGCGTCATGGCTTCACTAGGAAATCGGGAAAAAATTCAGCTAATCATCAGTTATCATAGAAAAGTACCGTATAGGCAAAGCGTGTTGTTTTGAGAATTTGAGTCCATTCGTTCTATTCATTGTTCCCAACTCCTAGGAATCTGAAAAGTTTATGTCAGCAACAACCTAATCAACAGCATTCTTTTCTCAAATTGGTTTTAAATTCCTGCACAATCCACGAGGAGGAAAGCGATGTATAACATTTCAAATTGCTCCTCGAAAGGGAGGAAGAGGGCTTTGAATTAGATAAAGAGCCGAGGTTCGGCGTTATTTTCCTAGCCCAAATGCTTTCGACCGGCTCTCAATTAACACGAGAAAAATTCATTTGCCGAAGCCGAAGCATTATTATTTTTGTTCCCTTTCAAAATTGCAAAATCCGATATATATTGTTGGGTGTAAAAATCACCCAAAATTAACTTATTTTACCGGATATCCGGGGCTTCGGATGTCGCTTTTTGAAACTTGCAATTGAAAATTTCGATGTTCACACGAAAAAAGGAAAATTGCACAAGTTCTGACGGAGTCGTGCGTCCACGTGGAGTCGCAATAACAATTTCAATACTGTTTATCGGATTGTTTTTATTTTCCCTTAAAATACAAACACATCGAGTACGTTTCATCCACGTTCTTCTGCGCATCACACATCCACGAATTTAATTACAGAATCTTCCGGGCCTCTTTTATTGTTCGAGGGAACGAGTTTGAAATATTTAATTTCGCAGGTTTGTCAAAATACGGGAATAAACACAGGGCAAATTCATTTTTTTTGAGCCGACTGCATTTGCGTCGCTGCAACAGGAAAAAAAAAAATGTTTTCTGTCGGATTTTTCTTCAGGTTTCCGTTTGTTATCACGCCCACAGTTCGCCTTCACCTTTGACATTATCCCGAATACATTGTGAGACATCATTTCCAAATGCTTAACCCCCCACCTACGGAAAGACGAAAATTGTGATGACCTATTACAATTATTAAAACAGGAAACATACATAGCTGCTGGAATTAATAGACATGCTAAAAATTTATAATAACAGCTGCAAAATACTTTCACGTTGTACAAATTTATACATCATTCAATGATATATGCACATAAATATGAAAGAGGCTTTGATATTGATTTTTTAAGTTGCCATCGGAAATGTTCCCTCATTCGATTATGTAAATATTAGTAAAATTTTTACAGTTTTGTAGAAATTAATGTTTTTTCTTTTGTAAACATGCGAAAATGATCACAGTACAAATAAGATGTTTAAAATTGCTTACATGACCAAGAATGTAAGTGTCGTTTTTTATACATATATAATATGAAATTGTATATTAAGAAAAATTATTATTATTATTATTATTATAGAATTAGTGCGGAATAAAAGTTTACATGACGTGAAATGTTTTTTCAAATTCTGAAACGCGGGTTTCCTTACGACCGAATCATGTTGGTTGACTTTATGTGCCGAATTACAATTATTAGATCAAAGCATTTTCCATGATTCAAACAAAAGCGCGGTTTAGTGTCGAGTTTCGTTTCCAGTCTGTGCCAAACCTCGGAAAAACGTACCTTTTTGTTCGGTTTTTAATTAATGACGTTGCATAGTGCGGGTGCCGTCAAGTTTTTGGCATCTAAACCGCCTTCGAAGGTGGCGGATGGGTCTCGCAAACAACGCTCCTGTGCCGGACACCAAGAGGTATTTGACGCAAAGCACGCACGCGTTTCACCCTAAGAGAAAAGTAACAAACTACTCCGCAACAACTGATCGCAGACTATCAGGAACCATTCGTCTGTGCCAAGAGCGAAGGATGCGCGAATCGCGAGGTGGCGCCACAAGTCAGCAGTCGAAGGAAACGTACGAAAAACCGCGGTCCGTTCGCTAGCGTTCGGAAGGGAAAACCCGGTTTTTCGAGTTTTGGAAAATCTAACGGCGGACTCTGGCCCCCCCCCCCAAAACTGGAAAAGCACTGCGAACAGTTGCACGGGAAACGCGAACGTCGGAATTTTCTTTTTTCGGCGGCCGTCAGCGATTCGGAACGATTTAAAACTGATGGAACGGAACCATCCTTGAAGCCGAGTGACCCCACCACATTTTTCACTTGGCTGACGCATTTAATACGTTTTCAGTAACGAAAATAAACAAATAATATGTCTCTCATGTGAGATGAAGAATTATTTAAGAGCTTCTTTGGCTCTGGAGTTCGAAGATAAAAAAGATGCAGTTTACGAAGTTGCATGCAACTAACTGCACCTGACTGCAATATATTTTGGCCCCGAATCAGTGAATGGCGTTCATGAAAACTCCGAACGACAAAAAAATTTTTTTTTCGTTCCATTCCATTTCGCAACGCAAAATGCGCTTCTTTCGAAATTTCAACTTCAAAAATTGCTCCGTCCAATGCTTTACTAGGATAAATGCAAATCAGAGGTAAAATAAATCGAAATAACTTTGCTCCAATAATTATAAAAACATTCGGGAAATTCCAAACGCTTACGATCCGGTGCCGTGCCACCCGACGTAATTATCGATTTCCTCGTCCGAGGAATCGAACTCGGAAAATTCGTCAAACGGAAAGAGTCCTCCCACCTCGAACTGGCGGAAGCTTCGGAGCTTTTCCTCCGGCGAGGAGGCAGCGAAGCCTCCCTCCCCATTCATACCGTCATGTGCATCCGAGATTCTCGCTCCGAAGAACTTCGTCCTCCGAAAATAGAAAAATGATTCCGAAATAAACATTTGGCCGGGGCGACGGATTCGTTTCCCTTTCGGTGCATGTCATCGAACAGTAGTCTCTCCCTCCTAGAACGGAGCTCGTTTTCGCGTCGACGGCAAAAAAGACGCGCTGGAAATCTCGAAAACCGATTTTTGGACCGGAATGTTCACTGTAAGGCGGAGGAAGCATGCGAAATCTCGGAATAAAAATGGATTGTGATTCTGTATATCAGCAATTGGAAATTGTAACATCCAAAAGCGGGAAAATATAAGGTTCGATGGCCAGAGATTAGAATGGAGAAACGGCCACGGTGTTGTTCCACCACCGAGGATCGGTCTTTATACAAAAATATTCAATGTATGCCAGAGCTCAGTCCTTAGTTGTTCAGGATTTTGTAGCCGGTAATGACAAAATAAATTTATATATTGCGAAGAATGCCGAGAGTTACGGACCAAAGCTATTTATGTGATAACGTGAAAAATATTTTGTATCGATAAATATTTAGTTCAATTGCATGTATCATAACAATCAATTTAGAATCCCCCTGTTGCTTCACATTCCTTCGGAATATAAAAAAGTTTTAATTATAAAATTGAAACGGAAAATTTATATTTAGAAAAAGCAAATTGATCGGAATTGATATGTGTAGCTTGTGGTAATATTTTCATACAATTAAATTGATCACAAATGAAGAAAAACATTTGATTTGTCATTAAACTAAAAACACTAAAATAAAAGATTAATTAATTAACGGATGGTTAACCACTGGATCAAGAGTGGAGGCTTGTTATCTACAACAAAAATTTTCTTTTCATTTATTGGCGAAATGCAGAGTGAATGAAAATTTTTCGACTTGAAATGATTTTCATCTTTCATAAAGCGTGTCACTTAAGGAAATTTTTTTTACGTTGAACGTTATGAATCGGTTAGGTTAGGAATTTAGTTTGTAAGCATGTCAATTATAAAAAAAAAAAGGAAAAATGTGTAAATTTTTTTTTTCCTTAACAAATATCGAAATTACAATTGAACGATTTGGAATGTTGCAAGGAGAGTTGAGAAATTTACCGTTGCGAAATTATTTATAAACGAGAATCGGGGAAATTGTTTGCAGGCTTAAGAACGGAAGGAAAAAGGAGCTGATCTCATTTGACATTAAAAATCCCTTTGGTTCTATCGATTTTCACGACGTTCCAACGTATCTCCCAAAGGGCAAAATTTTAATGTACAATTCATACCTTTTGTTTTATTTTTTTAGCACACCGTTCAGACTGCAGTCCATCAGATTGCATAAATTCAAACCTTGTTATAAAATTCTTTATTTTTTTCTAAAATAAATATGAAACAGCACGTTGACCTACATGTTATCACGTTCACCATAAATTGGAAAATTAGGGGAGGAGTCGTCGCACATGCATTAAAGGCGGGCGCGCATGAGCCCGCAAAGGAGTCGAAGTGGGCGATGGCAGAAGTCTTCGCGGGCTTTTCCTGCCACGACACCATCATGGCAGAAAACCAACATCAATCTATCACAATGAAATCTTCAAATCGGTCTCGGAGATTTAATCTTTCACTGAATGCTTTTCTGTTTTACTGAGATGAAGCATTTGGATAGAAACCAAAATTTAGTTGCTTAACTTAGCGATCCCCTTCTCTTTATTCACGCAAACCTTTATTCACCTCGGGGTGAAATAACAAAATTTATATAAATAAATTGACGATATATATATCGAATTATATATATGTATATATATATATATATATATATCCAATCATCAGCATTTTTGAGATTAAAATAAAAAGAAGATCCTCGAAGAATTTGCTTTTCAACTGAAAAAGAATTTGGTGAATTAAATTATCACAAATATACTTCCTTCATTTTTATTTAGATGCTGTGTCAAAGCAGGAAATAGGATTCGCCATTTTTTACAGCTACATAAATTCTTTGAAAACTTATAATGCTGGGTCAAAGCAGGAATAAGGCTTATATCATTTGATAGGCCGTTTTTACAAAAAAGGCCAGCGGCAGCCACATTGCTTTACGTTTCAGTTATTTTTTTCTGGAGTATAACCGAGTCCAAACAGAAAATTATAAATCTAAGGAGAGATATAACTTACCACAAATTTCAATAAATATCAAAAAAATAATATTTTAACATCAACAAACTCTGAAAATTTTTTTAAATTAAAATATAAATCGATATTCAGTCTTATTTTTTTTTTTTTTTGGTCACCAAGAGTGTTTCCTTAAAGAAACTATTTGGAGAAACGGAAATCCTTTTGTCGTGTCATTAGATACGAATAAATCAGTATTTGCCAATTTTTTCATTGTGCGACAGAATTAGTCATGATTTGTGGATTTTGAAACAGAATAATGGTGTCTCGGAGGCATCTTCCTCACTCTTGATATATCCCGGAGTGTCAGCAACATTAAACAATGGAAAGGGAGCAACGGTTTTATTATTCGAAATATAAAAATTTGGAACTTTTTAATATTTTACGTTAAAATATTTTTGGAAAAAGCTTCAAATAAAGTAAAACATTTTTTTGTATTATGGAGAGTTAAATTTTACATTTAATCAAGTGAAAGTTTGTAAATCTGTTATTCCTTTTTTTTTTATGTTACACAAAAATAACATGCAATATAAGTAAACCAATATAAACTCCTTTGCGGTTAAAATTTTATCAAGCATCTGTTTTTAAATTTTATGAATATTAAAAGTAAAAAAATATTAATGGAATTGCATTACTAGTTTTAGTATCTTAGATGTACTATAAATTATATGTTCAAATGTTAAAAAACTAATTTTTCAGAATATGTTTAAACCTTAGCGATTATTTATTTTGAAAAAAAATTCAATTACGTGATACTACTTCCAAATGTATAAACAATAATAATGAATAAAAGACTCCGGATATTACAAAAAATATATATACAATTAATCTGCATTCAACTAATTTAAACTCTAAATTTCCATTTACATACATCTTTAACTTAAGAAAAAATAGTAGGGGGAATTTCATTTCATTGGATCCAAAAATACCTTTACACTTTCACAATAAGCCCTTGATTATTAAAAAAAAGTTTTGATTTAAAGATGTTTACGGTTTGTCAGAAATTCGTTCCCACTTGCTGCCAAAGAGAAAAATTTCTGAAATGCTGTTGAAATTCAGCACTTCATAAGTTTTTTATGACTTTCACAGGTCAAATTAAAACGTTCGTGTCACCCACAGTTGTTCAGAATGTAACGAAATAAACTGAGATATTTAGATTTGGGATCTTGCGAGCCTGCATTTCTCTTGTCAGTGTGTCGACAATAAAGTGTCGCGAAGATTTTTTCGTCGTTCGCAATACTGAAGATCTTGCAGTGGTAACTCATCTAAGTTTTTACGGATGTTTCACATTCGTGGCACCAGAAGACTGCAATAAATTTTTGGCAGTTGGTTGCGTGGAAGTTACAGAAATGAAACACAGACTTTGGCACGCATAGCTTTATTTGCCGCAAAAGGTAATAACGTGAATAAGTTTATTTCTGAAGAATATAAACTTATGTTTTATTCCAAGTTTCATTTTTGAAAAGAATTAAATTAATAAGTGTAATAATTTTTGAAGTTTTACACATATTTTGAAATATTTTTTTTAATATTTTTGAAATTCATAGTCCAATAAATTCAAAAGCAAAGAATTCATTACTAACAGAATAATATTGTAAATTCAAATACAAATTCTTCAAATGTCCTAATACAAAAATGAATAAATTTAGTACTTTAAAATACAAATCTCATCCAATTAAGAAAAATAAAAGTAATCAAACAAACTTGAACTGGAAAAATTTTGAAAAAACCTTAACCCTTATCAAGTTTTTGATAAACTAAAATCTTTAGATTGGAATTCACAGTTAAATATCTTATCGTAATAAAATTTAACATTATGCCCTTTAAATTATTTACAAAATTCAGTGATTCACTAGATTCATATATTATTATTAATTAAATAATCATTATTATAATTTTTTGGCAAAATTCCATCTCTTACAATATTATAATTGTCTTTTAATTATTCACTATCAACCATGAACTTAATTTTAAAAGTGACAAAATGCATAACTTCTGAACTGAAATTTTTAAATAATTTTAGTAAACTCACCCTCTTTAAAATTTTGCTGAAAAAATTAACAATACAAAGTACAAACTATTAACTTCTTTGAATAATTCAATTTTCCTAATAACAATCTTTTCAATCGAAGATTACAGGTAATATTAAAAAGAGCCTATCCAGAAAATTGTTCTGACTATATTAAAGCATATTTCGGGAACTTAATGGTATGGAAATTTTAAAATTTAATGTATTTTTGATTAAATCAAAATCAAAATAGCACGAAATTATTTGCAGGATATCTTCGATTTCTGATAACATTAACAGTTTTTGCGTTTCTTATTAATTTCTTTATCTTTTTGTAATGATCCTTTTAAGTCACGAACCAAATGAATGTTCCAGGAATACTGAGCCAACTAAATTACGTCGATACAACTTTTAAAGCGAAATTGCTAATGTCCTATATTGAGCAAACGAACGACAAATAATGGAAAATTAATTTCGACAAGAATTCCCTCTTTTCTTTTTAAAATTTGAAATCTGAAACTCTTAACAAAATTTCATTTTTTTTTTTTGTTTATAATTATTTTTCTTCTGTTTGGTGTTACTCTACTGGTAGCTTCCTTTCCTTATGATCTTTCAACATATATGGTCAGCCAATATTTTTGCGAAATACTCGGCTTAAGTTCAGTTTAAGCAGAATTTGTATCTTAAAATAGGATAAAATTTTATTAAATGAAGATTTTTCATTAAATCATATTACAAGAAACAAAATGAATGCATAAACTGATTTTATACGAATAAAAAAGTAAAAAGATATAATATGAATATTTATTATAATTTATCAAAGAATGTGATGAAAAGAATTATTGGCATTTAGATGATTGAAGTTTATCACAGTTTACTTGGAAATATACCCGAACCTGAAAGAGAAAGCAAATTAAATAAAATCAACGATTTGCTGAAAGTTATGAGAGTTAAAGGTATTAATTTTGCAATTGCTCAAAAACTTCGTTCTGCTTGTTCATTTCCTGGAAAAACTATAATAATGGCGATAAACCTGCGAATAACTTTATCTCAATAAGATACACCTTCATAATTCAATGGCTCACATTATTTCTTTTTCGTGTCACTGTGATGAATGCTGTTCATCTAATTGCCTAATAGTCTTCCTAAATGGTACATAATTATCTAATTCATCTGGTGTAAAAGCGGGACAATAAGAATAATCCTCTTTTTCGTTTCCGTCACCGGTTACATAATTGTCGCGACACATAATTATGGTATCATCCGGCTGCTTTCCTTCCCATCTTTGCAACAGGTGTCTTTTTACTGTATCTGAAATCCCAATATATCAGTATTTGAGATTTGAGACAAAAAATAATTTTTTTAAGAAGAAAAATCTTTGAAATATAATTAAACTAACTAAAGAAATCACATAAGGAAATGAGATGTGGCCCATCACAAAAATTTTTCCCTTCAAATAAATATGGTTTTAATTATAATGTAAATAATTACGACCATTATTATATTTTATATTTTCCCCAGTTATCTTACCTTCATCGCTTTTAGTGTTTTTGTCAATTTTCAAATTCCCCAAACTTTGTTGTTTTCTGTGAAATGTTACGAAACTATTTCCGAGGGATTTCACAGCAATATTGTCGCTGCTTGCACTCTGCACCCTTGTAGTTTTTGTGTTAGAATTAGTTGCAGTTGAGGGATTTTGCAGCACCTGCGCTGATGTAATGTTATTTGGTAAGGATTCCACACTTTTAGCTTTACTCGGTTGCACTGAGACACATTCTTTATCGCTTGAAATACCACTACTGAAACTGCAAATTGGAGTTTATGTTTCAGATTTTTAAAATTTTAATTTTCGTTGAATGAAGTTCATTTGACAGCGAAAGCTCAATTCGTTTTTCATTTATACAAAATTAATCTGAAATGATTTTTTGAATGAACTCGAACGAATTGAAAACGAACTTACGAAGCACGGTTTGGACCTCTTTGTAATTGTCTCAATACAAGCTCTGGTCCTCCGCCATATACACCCTTGAAAAAATTCCAAAGTTCCTCTGACACTTGCCCATAATTTGCCCCAAGTTTTAACGTCTTTTGGCCATTCACAATGCTAATTATCGGTGTATTATCTATTGGTCCAGGGGGTTCAGAACTTGTGTTCTGAACAAAAGACTGCCATTGCCTAAACCATAGCATCGATAAAGCATATATCACAGGTGGAAATTCATCTTGCTGTCGAAAAAATTAATATATAAATGAACAATCCGAAGGCATTAAATGAAAATAATTTAAGTAAATTTAAAAGAAAAAATTTCTTAAATAAGTGCATCTCCACAATACTGAAGAACAGTATTCACGTTCTTATTAAACATGATTATTAACCAAATTTTTTTACCTGAAATTCCTGATGAAGCGTTAAATATTGGGATAATTCATACTGGGTCCTATGCCTTAAAGCTTCCTGTTCTTGCTGGCAAGCACCACAAATATATAACCTATTGCAAGCTGGCCCTCCTCCAAATCTGAAAAAAAAGGCCAAAACAACATTAAATTCGAACGGTAAAAATTAGCCATGAAAATCAAAGACTGAAATAATTCAAAATATTATTATTCTATTCCTTGTCAAATATATTTCTACTATTAAATATCACTTTTTAAAATTAATATTTCTAAAAGTTAGCTTACGTCGAATAAAGATATTCCCAAACGTTCTGACTTAATATTTTTGAATATTTTTCAACTGCGTTCACTTTTAATGGATGCACACCTCCGTGAGCACACAAGAAATCAGAATTATCGATTGGCCCGGGTTCGGCAAAGGTATTTAATTTGTTCATCCATTGTTTTGATACATAAAATTCCATTAAACTCGGTTCTTTACTTTTATAAGATAACATTTTCGATACTTTATTCCTAATTTTTTGCATACGTTCATTGCTTTTCCTAAAATTGTAATTCAAATTCTTATTAAAAATGAAAAAATAATTTCCAAGTTGAATTAAATTTTGAATGTACGAGAAAAGTCCACCTGTAAAAAAGAACGTAACATTCTACATTCGAAACAGTTTCGGGAGCAACCTGAGTTACACACTGATCGTCCAATTCGTACCAATCTCCAGTAAAAGGACTTAAAGCGTAACATGTGTAGTGCCCACCTCCTGCAGTACCATGATGACAAATTACGGAACTCAAATCGTATGAGGTTACCTCACTCTTGCAATCTAAAAAAAATATTAAAGGAAAATAAAATTAGGACATTGGCACAATAACAAATTTCGAATTACTTTTAAACTTTTAATAAAAATTCATTTACTAAATTAATTTAGGTGAATGTACTTAGATTTATTTGTTGGCTGAATGAAGACATTATTGAAAACTTAAACTTACCCTTATGTAAATAAGGTCGCATGTTTAATCCTGTAAGAGGAAAGCTGACGAAACTACTTATTTTTGATGAAAAAGCTAATTCGTGTCGAAAGCGTTTAAGATGAATGCATAGAACCTCAGGAAGGTCTAAAACTTTGGAATATTTCACACCATTTCTCAGCTTGCTACATTTTTCACAACTGCAGAAATAAAATTAACTGAAATTTTATAAGGATCACTTAAGGAATAGCGTGATATTTGGTTTATACTTGCCTACCTGTACATATTGTCGCCTTTCAATTCGTCCGCACTAAAAAAGGCAGCTAAACAATCGTGCAAAGACACGGTCGGACCCCAAAACCAACTCTTCATCCATTCCCAAATCCAAGACACCCAACTCTGAAACACGTACATTTTATTATGAATAAAAATATATTGAACATTCTATTCTTTTTGTACTCATTTTATTTTGGCTTAAATAATCTAAATATCATTTTTTAAGACAGGAATGATATAAAAAAAATTTTCAATTAGTTAAAATAAAAAGGTCTTTTTAAAGGTATTTTTTACTTAAATCATTTCATATTCCCGTATAAAAATACGAACCGGCTTTCCTTTGTAAACGTCGCCACAATTTGAAACGTTCTGTGGAGTAATGCTACCTTGATGAAGCATAGTTACATGATCTCTGCTGGGAATAGGAAGTGATAAATCTTGGAATGTTTCTACTCTAGTAGATACCTGCCAGTTTTATAAATGTAATATATTAATAATTTTAAAAACTTCATGTATTCTAAATTTTTCTTCAGCTTTATTTCTCAAAAGTTATTCTACCTTATTGCACGTCAAACATTGCACTGAACTTAACAATTTTCCATCAAACAAATCTGATATTATGCTCTTGTACTTGACTGTCTTCTTTTTTGGTTTCACCGGCGAACTTTGTTGACTGGCTTGTTTATAGGTGTGAAGAGATCGTGTTGCGACTTTACATCTAGTAGGTGGCGAAGAACTGTGTGAATGTCTAAAACGAAATAATCTTTATTTAATGAATTTATACCAATATATGCGATAATTAATATAGTGTATTGTAAACATATTACTTTCTTTTCACAGATTTCCTCTCCCCTTCATCGCTTAATGAGCTTCTCTCACTAACCCCTGAGTCACACGTTTCATACTCTGCTTCAGACTGACTTCCACTTGATGGCTCCGCTTCAGTCTCTGCCCTCTCAATATCTCCATCTTCGTTTCCTTCTTCTTCATCTGAATAATCAGCTACTATTTCATTATTTACATCTTAAAATAAATTAAATATTTTAAAAAAAACTTTTTTAAATGGTTTCACTAAAAATGTGTCTGGAAAATTTTCGTATGAAACAAGAAATATAAAAATTTACTTGATTGTTGAACGAGATGAGATACTGCATCAGGAATTGGCTCTTTAAGTTCTTCATGAAGCTGATCCATAAAGCATCTCAAAAATTCTTGAGTATCATGTTGCTGATATCCTCGAAACATTGGATGAACCTAAATTTATTTTTTTTCACAACTAATAAACCAATTCTTTAAAAAACTTATACTTAATTTAAAAATTTTTAAATTCACTTATGATAAAAGTTTACAGATCAAATTTGTTACATTTATACTTTCTTACATTTCTAATGCCATATAAAATACCACTGGGAATTATGTAGCCTGGCCCATTCCTCTGCCACATTTCCTGAATTAATCTCTGGAAATTTCTACTTAAAGATGGTTTCTTCTCTTGACTGGTTATTGATACAAAACATTGCAGAAAGTACTGGCTCAAAGGAGTTGTACTACATAAGGCTTGTAAAGCTGCATTCATATAGCATGTATTGCCAATGTTTTGTAGTCCTAAAATGTAGAATGTTTATGTTTTAGTACATGTGAAAAATTGATTATGAAGTTCTCATAATATCAAGCTAGATTGTTTAGTAAAGCAATATAATTGTTTTTTATGGAAAACTTAAAAATCTAACTACATTTACTGTGTTATAATAGAATTTTGACAAGGAATACCCTTTGGTTTCCTGTTTCTAATATTTTCATCAATATCAATAGAATCACTATCATCCGGCCATGATTTAATGCTATTTATTTGTTGAGAGCACAGAAATACTTCAGTATCACAAAGGCAGCACCATAGTCTAAATGTTGATAAATTCTGGTGAATGCAGTGATTTTTATTGGTCTAAAATAAAAAAGAAAATTATATAAATAACTTATGGAATTAATATAAGGGCTAAGTCCTTAATTATTAATATATCAGTAATATATATTATATAAAAAATACACATTATAGATATTAAACAAATCAAAACTAAAAAACTAATTAAGATCTATTTAATCACCATAAAATGAAGAGTGGAATGATCTGCTTGTGATTCACCACAAAGAACTTTGCCACAGTCTTTAGCCAAACACAACCAGAGATTTCTTCCATGAAAATCACAATCAATACATTTGCCTAAATCTCTGAGTGTCTCAAGTTCTATTTGACTGTAATGGGCTGTAGTTAATACATGTTGACATACATCACATGTAGACATTGTAAGCTACCTGCTCTGAAATTAAGGAAATTTAGATGCTAAAGAAACCTTCAATGAGATTGGCAACCACAAATAAATAATTTGTTTTTCCTTTATAAAGTGTTTCATTCAATAATTTGCAAAATAAGCTAAATTGCAACACAACCAGTTCAGTTCATATTTAAAAGATAATATAAAATCTAGCAATCTGCATAATCTCTTCAGAGTGAATTTATTTATGTAACTTAATACTGATTCATAACTCCTTGACTTTGAACAATTCATCAAAATATATAACCAAGCTGTTTTTAATGATTTCCTTATCAAAAATAATTAATTTACTAACGAGTAATAATATATGAGTAATTTGAAATCTTTCAAAACATGTTCAAATAAGTGAAGAAATTAAAAAATAACACCAGCAGTTGAATTTAAATGAAAAATAAGGGAAATTAAACTATCTTTTATTAAAAGTAAACTTAATTTTCATGTAAGACCAAGAAAATGAATCCAAACAGAACAAAACATAAATAAATCAAATATTGATTCAATAACTTGATGAACATAAAAAAAAAATTTTGAAATTAATAAAGTTTACAGTTGAAAACTAAAAACTAATCTTCAACCATTTCTTTTGCAAAGGCAAATATTATTCTTAAAATTTTAAATTGCATTCCTCAAAATTTAAATGAAAGAGAAAATCCCATTGTTTCAATTTTTCAAGAAAAACATTTAACAAAATATTAATATTAAATCCAAACTAGTAATCAATGACAAAGTTGAAATTTTATAATTTTTTTGATACATATGGAATTTTTAAACTAAAAGTGAGAAGCCTAATCACCATTAATGACAAAATGTGTCAATCATTTCCTTCAACTCATGCAGGTCAATAAAAAATTTGTATTGAACATTTAAGCAGTATATGCGGAAAAAAATCTTTTAAAAAAAACTATTATTTAAGATAACTGTTTCTGTGAATCTTTAGAAGCAGAAAAATTAAATATTTTTAAAATAAATAAGACCTTGGCCTAATCACCTGCACAATATTATGACTCAATCAAAATATGAATACGTCATTCCGTGAGTTTTCATTTTTTGTTTTCTCCCTAAATATGCACAGATGTCCAAGTAAAAATGATAGCTGATGAAAATAGTATGTCCTACGATAAATGTGGAACGAATCTTGATACAGGAATAAAATTACTCCAATTTCCCAAATTTAATCATCAATTTCAGATAATGCTTAGAAGAAAAAAAAAGGTAAATTACTTTTGACTTTTGATTGGTATTAAAATGTGAAAGTCCTGAACATCGAAGAAGCTAAAGACAAACCTTCGGATTCGGAATTATCTGGAATTGAAGAATAAATTAATTGTTTCTAACATGAAACATTTACAATTGAACTAAAAACATAGGTTATGCTACCATTTTTGTGTTTTTACATTTCTGCCAACGCAATTCCCGCTGAGGGAAACCATTACTGGCGACCCAGACTGGAACTTCCGTTTATTTTTACATCATATTTCGGCAACATAAAGTAACTTTCGTCATGCCGACGATTTTTATCTGGAAAATATTCCCTAAGATTTGGGGTTTTGGTGTATTTACTTTCAATTCCATTTATATTAGTAATTTTTCAATATGAAGACGTGGCAACGAGTAAACTAATACTGTGACGTAATGCATGTTTTCATGTTTACGTCAAATGTAGTATGTTACTACCTTTTTACGGGTATAGCAAATATTAAGAAAATATAAGCTCCTTCATTACATCAAATAAGATACTGACAGCAGCTTAGCCTTTGACAGTGCGGCCATTAGTTTGTAAATTTTACATGAGGAATTTTGATTGAAAAATATGAATTTTAGGAACTGTTAGAAAAAAGTTTTCATTTAAAAATCATATATTGATACTTTATAACGTAAAACAAATACAGTTTTTCTCATCAAAAAAATTTTTGTATTTCCTTCAGTGGCCTTTAGGTTCCCATCCCATTTTTGTACTTTCTCTTTCATAATATTTTCTTTTAACCTTTTTAGGGAAATGTTTCATTCTTGGTTCTAAGATGTTTCTTTTTTGCAAGCTTTTAAATCTATCTAACAACAAATTTGAATTTGTTTTGATACCCCTTAAGTTTCCACTTAATTCATCAACTGTATTGAAATCCACAAGAGGCTCTTCATACTTAATGTGACTCAACTTTTTCGTCTGATATGGTTTTAGATCTTTAACTTTCTTTCTTTTTTCTCTCAGCCTTTTAAGCTCAGCTTCTCTTTTTTTAATGCTAGCATTAAATTTTCTCAATTTATAAATATCTGAAATCTTTTTCTTCTCTATTTTTATCTGTCTTAACTTCTCTTTGAGCATTGCAGCTTCTCTTAATTTCCTTCTCTTTTTTAAAGTTTTTTTCTTATTCTTTACAGGAGGATTGACTGTTGTATAATCTCCAGTAATATTTTCTTCTTCCTCATTCTCTGCAGCAACCAATCCAGCAGACATTTCCTGCAACCATTCTTTCTCAGCTTCATCTCTTCGTACTTTAGAAAACATATCTGTTGTTACTCTTTTTATGTGTTTCTCTTCATTAATTATTTTCTTCTCATCTTCTACCACAATATTTAAGATTTCTGTATGATCTTTTAAAGAAGGATTATATGACATTCCTGGATGAGGAGCCTCAACTGCTGGCAAAAGTGAAGTTTTTAAAGTGATGGATTTTGGTATTCTCTTTACATGTTCTCCAGTATTATATAAAGTGTGTCTTACTGTATCTTTTGTCAACCATTCTGAATATTTATCTATTTCTTTTTCATTTTCTTTTCCCCATAATTCATAGTTAAACTCTCCCTTTTTTCTTCTCTGTTTTCTAAGTAAAGCAGCTCTTTTTCTGTTTTCTCTTGCCAACTTTTCTTTAGGCTGAAAACAATAAAAAACTAAGCAATTTAATATAAAATAATTAAGATAATTAGTTTATTATTTATAAAGAAACTATTTTCTTTCTAAAAAAAAAAAATAACTAATGAATTCTACATTGCATATCCAGATATTAAAAGTATTGAAATATTTTTAACTATAAAAATAATTTTACAGAAATAAATAAAAATTTAATACTTTTATAACTTTGAACATTCGGAATTACTTGGATTGTAATTCAAATATTATGAATTACATAAATTATTAATTAAATATTGCTTTTAAGCGCAATACTTACAGTCAAAATACCTTTCTCTAAATATATTGCTTCCTTTAGCAATCGTCTTTTTCCATCTCTTATTTTAACTGTATTTCTCTTAATAAGTGGATCTTCAACTGCTGATTTATTTTCAAATATTTTGAAACATACTGGATTTTTTGTTTCCCTAAGCCTTAACGAATCGCTTTTTTCCTTCCTAAAAACCGGAGAAATTGCTTGCAATTTTTTTTTGTTTTCACCGACTTTGTCAATTTGAAAAAGGTCATCATCGGGTATTTCCGAAACTTTAAACCCAGTTCTTTCTTCTAATCTCTGATCTTCTAAAAAGTTCTCAACATCATCAATATTGATGATTTTCCTCCAAGACTTCTTGTTCTTTTTCGACACACGTTTCTTTTTCCTAGCCGCCATTTTGATACCACAGCCTATTAAACTTTGGCGTTCAAGACAAATATCTGCCATAGAGCTACATGAAAGAAAGATTATAAAAACATCTTTTCATACCATGAATAAATAAGCATACTATGTGTATACATATATAACTATACTATATACTTTATATACTAACACAGAAATTTCTAATCTTTTCTGTAAAGCAGCTTACATAATAAAATAGCCCAAAATATAATTTTGTAATGAAATGCTTCTCACCCAATCTCTAAATTGTATTTAAGTTATAAAAATTTTCTACCTCACAAATTTCTATTTTTCTAAACTTTTTTCATAAATTTCTTCCATTAAATAGAAGCAAAATCTTATATTTTGCACCATTATAAATAGAGTGGACAAAGTATTTCTAAAAAAAGAAGCAAAACATGATATGCTAACATAAATCATGTCATATTTTTTCTTCCAGTTTGCAGTTTAATATCTTTTCCAGAAATGAATAAAGAAACTAAAATAACTATATTGTCCCAGATTTCTAACTTAGGTAATGGTTTTAAATCATTATAACAAATTTAAGCTCCATACAATTAATAATTTAAAATTCAAATTATGGGTTATGATTTGATTAAAATTAAATACATAACATTAAAATTTTTTATTTTATTCATTTTTTATCTTATTCCAAGCAGAAGCTATAATTTATTCATTTTCTTCAGATCTAAGCCTAGCATTGGCATTGGTCAATCTTATACTTAATTGATTTGCTCTTTGAACAATTTCTTTCCTTTTCTTAGATGACACTCCATGTGCTATTTCAGCACAAAATTTCCTATTTTGCATCATTAAAATTTCCAATTCCTGAAAAATGAAAATAAATTAAGACATAGTCAAAAGTTAATTTTCAATAAAATTAGATAATAGACTAAAATACAAAAAGGATGTTATCAACTTGACTTCAAAGAAATAACTATTATTCTGTATTGGATCTTATCTGTTTATTATTAGAATGTAATTGATATGAATTTCACTGTATAAGGAACACAATTATTCATATACCTTAACGTTGTGAACCAAAACTTTCCTAAATTTGGTTTTTAACATGTGGCGAGTTCTTTTATCTGAGCCATAACCAATGTTTGGCATAAGATATTGGCCCTTAAAACGTCTCCTGACTCTGTTATCTATACCTCTCGGTTTCCTCCATGACCGACTGAGTTTTACGTATCGATCACTCTGATGCCTTGTGAAAAGCTTTGTGCGCTTTTTCACTATTTTTGGACGATAAACCGGTCTAATCGCCATCCTACAAAAAGAACAAAATAAGCAGATTCAGTACAAATTAATTCACGAGACATAACAGAAAGTAGACAAAAATATAAGATAAAAAGAAATTCAGGCTTACAGTGAAGTAATTTCAGATTTGTAAAAAATATCGCAATAAATGGAACAGCAGGATTACAAGGATTAAAAAATATAGAATACTAACCTGTAAATTTAAAAACAAGGCAAATGGCCGACGGAAATAACGTGTCTATATTTCCACGACGGAAATATCGGAAAATAAACTTATTGCCACGACGGAAAAAGTGATGTGAACGATTTTTTAGCCTTTTATAACTAAAATTCAAAATTATAATTTGACCTTGATTTTTGACCCTTAATTACTTAAATTTCTAGAATTTAAAAAAATATATATACATCAATGTAGGTTTTAGTTCCAGATTTTGAACCGGTATAAAAACATCAACAAATAAAACTCTGTGTATCCAGTTAAATTTTTATTTTTAATTTTCCTGTGATAAAGTACTTTGGGAAACATCTAACATTTAACATGAACAATTCAATAAACTAGTAGAGTGCCAGAAAATTTATAAAATTTAACCTGTAATTTATATGAACTATTAATTATTAGCCGTAAATAGTACCCTCATGAACCAATATCTTTTGCGAACTAGACTTTTTGAAAATAATTTACTTAAAACTATTTATCTAAATTCAACTAAACAATTTAATTTATAATTTTATTTTCATTAAAAATTTCATAAATATTATAGATTAGAAATAATCTGAGAAGAAGAGAACATCTTCATAGAGAGATTTTATTAAATATAATAGAATTCTTCTCTCTCAGAGAGTTCTCCTTTATTACAAGGAGAAATCTCCCTTTTTTTACATTAAAGAAATTTGCCATTTATAAATAAACTTTCCAAAAACAGGTCTGCCTTAAATTTTCCATATTCTCAACAAGTGTTTAACTCTATCTCTATTTTTAACTATTATAATACTTCATATTTTGAAAGAATGTTATTTATATATATATCGCAGAAGTATAACTATCCTTTCAACCTTTAAGATTGCTATGCACTTTCATTCATTTGGTTTTTTGTCATCGTTTCATCGCAGTACGAACTTGTAGCTATTCTTTGAATCTTATATACGTAATTGCATTCTGAAAGTTGAAATCGTCACTAAATAGTTAAATGGATAATTAATATGGTCTTTCAAAAAGAAAATTTTGTCAAATATAAGTATCCATCTCTCCGAATATCGAAAACGTTCCTGTCCGAACGATAAAATGGTCCCAGTTACACCTACATTTAGATAGTTACACAACTGCCGTAAATCATATTCATAAGTAGTTATAAATAATTAATTTAAAATGCTAATTGAGCTTCAAGTTCCAAAAATCTGTAAAAAAATTTAAATCTTTCATAATTCTTTTACGGAAATGAGATGTTATAAGAAATTGTGACTTAAAAAAAATCCTAAATTTGACTTAAATTATTCGTATAAAAAAATTTAACAAATTTTTTTTATTGTTTTTAATGTATTAATAATAACTTTTTAATTATATATATTTTTTAGAGATTCTCCCAAAAAAATTTTTTACAAAATTTAAGTCTTTTAAACTTTGTTAAAAAATTTATTAGAGATTTTACTTACAAGATAGAGCAAAAAAATGTAAAATTATTTAAATGTTTAAAACTTATGCACAGTTTTATTTTTTATAAATTAAAAATTACGATTTATTTTTCTATTTAATACTGAACTATTGTGATAGAAATTTTGGAATAACATCAACAAAATGAAGCAAATTCAATCAAGATATTTTTGTTTGAGACGCTTAAAAACATTGTAAATATTTGACTTTGACATTAATTTCAGCCTTAAGAGCTTTAGAGAATATCTGCTTAATTCGCCTGCTTTACGACGGTGACATAAACAGGTCGATACAGAACCACTGCTTCTCGTCCCTCTTGTGCCTGGGTTGAGCCATCGTACACTTCCCCAAGCAGGAACTCAGGTCCTATGTAAAGCCCACCTTCAACATGTTCGCTGGCCACAGCTAGAATTATTTTAAAAACGTTTTATGAAACCTTTTTTAGCGAATTGTTTCTCCGAATAAAATTATTTCATAAACGTACCGTAGGTAATTTTCGGGTGCTTGTCCGAATTAGGAATTCTAAAAGGAACAGTCGCTATTGTGATGGGAAAATGCATTAGCAAGTCTTCTCCAGATTTCTCCATTTCTAAATTTACCTGAAATATGAGAAAAAACCGTTTAAATGTTTTAAGAGCCCTATAAATGTTAACATACAGATAAATCGGTTATTAAAAAGCGCACAGAGAGATTTTAATATTTAATAATCACTTTTTGTATTAATTAAAATAATATAATAAAAGTTATTTTGTTTACGATAAAAATTTTTTATAAGTCTTTTAGAAAGTATAAATAAAATTGTATGACATTAATTACTTAGTTTTCATTGCTTTGATTTTCATGAGCAATAGTTTCTTAATTCCATGGATCATTACAAAATTTTTTTGATTTATAATTGGTTTTTATTTCTGATTTAAAGATCGCTTAAAAATTTTATATTTACCTTTCTTCATGATACTTTGATTTTAGCCACTTTTGATAAATGAAAAACCTGAATCAAATTATCTTACCTTTAGAACATAGTAAATTTGCATCAGTCTGCAAATACCTACAACTGTAGGTGGCATTGTTGGTACAATAAGACTTTGATTGGAATCCCATTTAGTTCGTGTGTTTGGTTTCACAATGTCTCCCTTATATTCCAATACCACATGCTGAAGTTCCTTTGTTACTCCAAGAACTCCTCTATCGATAAAGTATTCCACGTACTATAAAACATTATTAATTTTATTTTTACATTGAATAAAAATTTTTTTTTATAAATTTTAATTATTAATGAAAAACCGCTCAAAGTGTCTTCGATGAAATTTTCAAATTTGAATATGAGTTTAGTCATTTTAATAAAAAGATGTAATATTAATATATTATATATATATATAAAATATCAAATTTAAATTTATATATAAATAATTGTTACTAATAATAAAGTTAATTAAATTTCAACGAACTCCATACTTGTAAAAATTTGACTTTGAGTCTGACTGTTTCTTCTCCCTGATTATCTATATTTGCCTTGAGCTTTATAGATTCACCACATACGTATGCTGATCTTTCCAGCTGAGTGTGGAGAATAACCGGTGCTTTCTCGCAACATAAACAGTACGTTGTCTTTTTATCATGCCCGGACATCGGTTTCTGTTAATAAAAACCATTTTTTTTTTTTGCTTCATCGTTCCATCTTTCATGTATTGGCTTATAAAACTATCTTTTCAATTTCTCATACCAGATATTGCTCATCCATACAATCTATATGAGGTCCAATAATGGTGAAATATTTCATCCCCTGAGGAGGCGAGGCGTACGGTATATCGACGGTTACTTTAATATAATAACGAATAAAGCCAGGCTTACTCTCGAAAGAGCATGGGAGCTGACTTTCCGGAAGTTGAAACTTGAACGGAAACTGATGAAAACCTCTTGGAAGAATTGGTATGCTTCCTTCGATTTTGTCTGAATTCGGTAAACAAAAAAAAAATGAAAATAAAATAATCAAAATAGACGCCGGTAAAATATTATAAACAATTTTATTTTATAATTAGCTTAGAAATTAAAAAAATTTATTTCTACCTTTGCCCCAAATGGTAGTTCTATCATCGACAAAATACTGATCATCCTTTACAGTTCTTCTGTCTCCACTGACACGTACTTTCCATTCAGCATGGGCTTTTCCACGTAAAATAACTCGAATAGCTGAAGAGAATAATATTAAAAAGCATGAAGAATATTAAATGCAATTTTTTTTTTAAAATGGCAATCAAATAATGATAAAAAATTATGTAACTTTAGTAAGGTTTTAGTAAGACTATATTAATGCAAAGATCTATTAATTATAGCGGAAACATGAGTATGTGTATCGCTGAGATTTGTCTATTTGATCTTGTAACTATTTGACATTCATATTTTAAATTGCCTCAAATTTTTGATATATTTCATTGATATGGATCAAAAATAATGTTTATTTATTTATATATATATTAAAAAAAGTTGATTAATTCTCACATTTTAATTTAAAGTTCTCAATTGTGTTGAGAATGACATGGCCGGAGAGGACCTCACCGGCGTAGTACATCTCTTTATCTAGTCTAATGTCGAATTCTCGTATATAATCCATTGTTCTATATCTCAGAATTTATCAAGATCTATTTATCCATTATATATTGTGTTGAATCGATATTGATGATATGATGAATATTTTACTCCGCATGTTGAAGAGTTAAATTTAACATCTAAAAACAGAGTTGAAACAGATTTAGATTTTTTTGCATACTTGAATTCACATCGATTCCTCGTTAAAATATTTGAATTTTTGGGTAATCGATATTTTTATGAGCGTAAAGTGTTACTACCTATTTTAAACTGTGGCAAAATCTAAGTCTAAAGCTTTTCGAAAAGCAAAAAAAGCCTTAGACTCAGATTATTAAACTAATTTCAATTGATACATTTGTTTGTTTATAATTTTTAACTAAGTTCAAATCATTAAGTGCTTATATAGTAGATGTGACAAGATAATAAAAGAATGCCAAGTTTTTTTAAATAAAAGAACAAATAACACGAAAAATATACATTTTTAAATAAAAAATAGAATAAATGGTGATTTCAATATTGCAGTGAAATTTATTTTACCTGGTGGCGAAAGATTCGACACATTTTCGGTTTCTGAAAGTAAATTTAAAAAAAAATGTAGTGGAAGTGTTTTATTCGATGGAAAATTTTATCACGATTTAATCAATATTTCAATAAAATGTCCTAACGTATATTATTCCTGATGTTTTGGTTCAGTTAAGAAATTGGCCGAGGGCTTCACTACGCCTGCTTACAGCATCCCGTTTCGATCAATATGGATTTTGCCCCCTCTACAACTTTCAAATACTGTTTTAACGGCCTTTAATTAATTTATTTTATTTTTCTTTTTAATACCTGATTAGTAAAATTTTGTTTACCGAAACAGATTAAAGACAATCGAATTCGAATTATGAATTGGTTAGTATCGCCATTCTTCATTTAATCACTATTATCATGTTAAATGATTATATTAAATTTAAATATTCAGCTCAAATAATCTTTGAGAAATTTTCCAAATTTAAATTATGAATTTTATAGTTAATTTACTAGAACAGTGATTTATCCAGTCGAGCCGAGATGTGTTAGGACAAGAACAGGGGTGGCGGACCTGTAAGCACATAATCGAAGAACATAAATAATTTTCAGTGTATAAAATTATGATTTTTACCGTAGGGCAATTGCCTCATTTACAAGGAAGATTATTCATTGAAGAAAGATTAAAATTAATAATAATTAAAAGACGGAATTAGCATATATATAAGTTTTAAACACTATTGAAGACGTTAGTTATGAGCAGAAAAAATTCACATAGTAATTGGGGTTAAAAAACAGTTATCAGTTTTTCTATTACTAATATTATTTTTATTTAATCCCAAACATATCATTACAATGGGTAGCTGATTTTTTGAATTATGTCCTTTGCTGCCATTTTTATCACTCGCAAAGGGAAAAAATTTTCAGGGATTCTTTTGTTGGCGGAACTGGCACGTTTTGTCCTTTGTAAATTTCCGGTTATTGAGTAAATACCGTCATTTACATTAAATTTTTATGTAAATTTATTTCAAGTGAGTATGATGACTTTTTACAACATCATTTTCCCAATCAATTTTGAAAGGAAGTATACCGACATCGTCCCACTTCTATGATGACAATTAATTTTAAGAAAAATAGTAACATTTTTTGTAGCAATCAATGACAATGTGATTTCGTAATTTTTTTTATAGAACATAAGTGAGAATGCCTTCGGATGCGAAAAAAAAGCAGCAAGCTAAGAAGAAAGAAGCTGCAAAAGCTCGAGCTTCGGGTAAGAAATTTACGAATACCAAAGTAGAAACAAACGTAAATGGTGATAAAGAAAAAGGTTCGGGCTCTGACGTATTGAATGGTGGTATGACAAATGGCCGTATAGAAATCAGTGCGGAAGGTTAGTTTTTTTATTTGATGATTTTAATAATATTGTATTAACGATATGATGATCTTACATAACACATAGGTTTACTTATAAAAACCATTCTTTTTATTGAATTCAAAGTTCCATATTGTGAAATATTTTTATGCGTTATTAAATGTTTTTCTAAGAAAATTACAATATTTTTTATATATACATATATAGAAGCCTTATGCGCAAAACTAGAAGCTGATGCTAGGTTGAATGCAGAAGCAAGATCATGCACTGGTTCTCTTGCTGTTCATCCAAGGTCAAGGGACATCAAAATAGAAAATTTTTCAGTTACTTTTCATGGGTGTGAATTAATGCAAGATACATTGCTTGAATTGAATTGTGGTAGAAGATATGGTTTATTAGGTTTAAATGGTAGTGGTAAGTATTATTTCATAAATTAATGCATTCTCAACAAGTTTAATATTTTATCTTCTTTATAATTATTTTTATTGATATAATTCAGATTATATCAATATAAATTATAATAATTTAACATGGCTAGAATGAATAACATTAATAAAGTTCATAAATCTGTTATTAAATAAATTGTTAAACATCTTTTTCACAAACATATAACAATTAAATATTTAATTTTTACATTTAATTCCAAAGAATTATCCTTTTATCTAATTGTTTTTAATTTAGAATAATTTTTAACAGTGAATTAAATTAAGATGCAATATTAATTTTCTTTTTTGATTTTTTTGTTCAAATGCACTTAATTTTTTATCAGGGAAATCAACACTTTTGGCAGTGTTAGGTAATAGAGAAGTACCAATTCAAGATCATATAGATATTTTCCATTTAACCAGAGAAATGCCAGCCAGTGATAAAACTGCTCTTCAATGTGTAATGGAAGTTGATGAAGAAAGAGTAAGATTAGAACAACTTGCTGAGCAACTAGCCTCTCAAGAAGATGATGGTAATTCTGCAGAATATTACTAAAAATTCAGTTCAGAATTCAATTAATCATGTTAGGCAGAAAAAATTTTTAATTTTATTGTTGCTTTATGTTAATTGTTATAGAGCCAACAGCTGAGGAGAAATTCAATCTTGTAATAAAAGAACTTTATTTCAGAATCTCAGGAACAATTGATGGATGTGTATGAACGATTAGAGGATATATCTGCAGATACTGCTGAAGTCAGGGCTGCAAATATTTTACATGGATTAGGCTTTTCAAAAGCAATGCAGGAAAAGAAAGCAAAAGATTTTTCTGGTGGTTGGCGTATGAGAATCGCTTTGGCGCGTGCGCTATATGTGAAACCTCATCTTCTTTTGTTAGATGAACCAACAAATCATCTTGATCTTGATGCTTGTGTCTGGCTTGAGGAAGAACTTAAAACGTAAAATTTAGAGATTAAAGAATTATTCAGAAATAGATTAGTAATGTTTCATCTTAATTTAGTATTTGTATACTTAAAATCAAATTATTTTACTTTTATTTTTCCTGTTTTGTATATTATTTTATTTCATTTTTATATTAATTTTTAATTATAATATTTTGTTTAACTTCTTTACTGTATAATTTAAAGAATCTCAAATACTTAAATGACATTATTTTATAGGTATAAGAGAATTCTTGTTGTTATATCACATTCTCAGGATTTTTTAAATGGTGTATGCACTAACATTATGCATCTTGAGAAGAAAAGATTAAGATACTATACAGTAAGTAATTTGTATGCAAATTATCAAAAAATTTGAAAATGAAATTTCTAATGAAGTGACTAAATATGATTTATGTGTTTCATATAATCATGTTTTAAAAATATTCCTTATTATCATTTAGAAAAAATGTGATTGCTTGTATATATCTTAAGATGCATTTAAAATATTGAATTTTACTAGCATTTTATATGATTAAAATATATTTTCAATATTTGCTTTATGTTTTTTATGAAAATGAAAGAATACATAATAAATATTAATTTCTTTGTAATTAGAAATAGATATTAAAATTTTGATTGTAAAGAATAATATTTTCCAGGTATTATTTTGTCATAATATCATTTATAAAAATTTTTTTAGAATTAAAAATTTTAGGCTATTTTTAACCACTGGAGTGATGGAACCTAACGCATTTGCTTGGTTTTGAATTATTAAAAGTAGTAATTTTATGAGATGTAATGTGGTAAACTAAATAATTTAAATAATTATTAACTTCAATTAATCTTTAATTATTTTTCAGGGAAATTATGAAGCTTTTGTCAGGACGCGCTTAGAATTATTGGAAAATCAAATGAAGCAATACAACTGGGAACAAGATCAAATTGCCCATATGAAAAACTATATTGCTAGGTTTGGTCATGGCTCAGCAAAATTAGCCAAACAAGCTCAAAGCAAGGAAAAAATTCTTGCAAAAATGGTTGCTAGTGGCCTAACAGAAAAAGTTATTAATGAAAAAACAGTTCATTTTTATTTTCCGAGTTGCGGCACTATCCCCCCTCCAGTTATTATGGTACAGGTAGATATTCAGAACCATTTCGTTACTTGAATTTAGTTAATGAAGGAAAACTTTCTTAAAGATGCGAAATACTCTTATAACAAAATCAGTTAAATGAAAAATTTCCCTTATTTAATAACTTTTTAGATGATATTTGCCAGTTAAGCTTAAGAATAATATTTAATAAGTTGTTACTTTTGTTTCAGAATGTTAGCTTTCGATATAATGACTCAACTCCATATATCTATAAAAACTTGGAATTTGGAATCGACTTAGATACTAGAGTTGCTCTTGTAGGTCCTAACGGAGCCGGAAAAAGTACATTGCTGAAGCTACTGTGTGGCGAAGTGAGTAATTAATTTAAGAATTTAAACTTGTTTGATGCTGATTAAATTATACTATAAACTTTTATTATAAAAGCTTGTATTTTTATGAAGTTTCATAATTTCGATCTACGTTTATTTGTCCAAGAAAACGTTATTTTTTCAAAGCGATCAAAGGAGGTTGTACATTTTGATTTTTGAAAAGTTCTTTTTGATATTTCCATGTAAACTTTTAATTACGGGATTTCATTTAGTTTATTGTTTTTGGGAACGAAATTTCATGTTTTTTATTCATATTCAAAATGATATAATTCATTTTATATTCAACAATAATTATTTTTTATATAACTCATTAAAAAGAAGTTCACATAATTTATATGTCACTCATATTTTGATGCATACGAGTAATTATTCCTTTTCCTGAAGGAGATTTATGAGTCTCTAATACTCTTTACACTTTTTAAACTGTCGCACAATATTAAAAAAAAGTGTAATGTTATTAGGCGAGAGCTAAATTGGAAATTAATAGTAAAATCAATTACGAACTTTTGATTTTTAGATTCTACATTACAAACTCTTAAGATTCGATTTAACCTAAACGAAATATTATGTTGCGGAAGAAATAATTCAAAAGTTTTTTGTTTAAAAAAATTCTTAGTGAAAAAACTAATACTTAGTTTTCTTCTTACATTTATAAAAAAAATGTATATGATATTCAAAATCGGACAATAATGCTAATTGGATTTTATAATTTTAGTTAATTCCGACTGAAGGAATGATTCGTAAAAATTCTCACTTGAGAATAGCTAGATATCATCAGCACTTGCATGAATTGTTGGATTTGGATATTAGTGCTCTTGATTACATGATGCAGTCCTTTCCAGAAGTAAAGGAAAAGGAGGAAATGAGAAAGATCATTGGTCGTTATGGCTTAACTGGGAGACAGCAGGTTTTTTTTTTTATTCCGATTTCTTTATTTAGAAAATTTAATTAGTTTAAAATTTTTTGCATTGCTAGGACAATAAATTTATTTCTCAAGGAAGCATAAAATTTTTAACAACTCTACAAATTGTTAAATAGGCTAACAGTCTGTTATTATTTTACATTATTAACAATAAAATTAATAATGTTACAGGGATAGAATAAGATTAAGAACAAAATTATTGCGGACGATCGAAACTGTCGCACGGATGCAGTTCAATTTTTTTTTTGAAATTTACTAAATTGTTTTTTATCAGTATTTAATAAAATTAGACAATAATAATCTTAGAAAATACTTTTTTTAAAACTTTTCAGGTGTGTCCCATAAGACAACTCAGTGATGGTCAAAGATGCCGTGTGGTTTTTGCTTACCTTGCTTGGCAGGTTCCGCATATGTTGCTCTTGGACGAACCAACTAATCATCTAGACATGGAAACTATTGATGCGCTCGCCGATGCAATAAATGATTTTGAAGGAGGAATGGTTTTGGTTTCCCATGATTTCCGCCTCATTAATCAAGTGGCCGAGGAAATATGGGTTTGTGAAAATGGAACGGTAACGAAGTGGACCGGCAATATCTTGGATTATAAAGAACATTTGAAAAATAAAATTATAAAGGAAAGTGGCGGAAACAAACGAAAATAATTGCAAAAATAATTAATAACAATTTCTTTGCGAGAAAAATGAATGTGAAGAAAAAGTACTTATTATTTTAATTAACGGCAACAGAGAAAAGAATCTAGGTTTGCTGAATTTTGGCCTTTCAAAAAATTTTAAAATTGTGTTTTCATCTATCTGAAAACGTCCGCAATAAGGGGTCGTTGCAACATTAATTAATATTTCCTTTGGAATTAACGCGTGTCGCATAGGAGATAATTAGAAGATAAAGAAGGAAAAGGAGAATGGGAAACTATTTAGTTAATTTGTAAATTTTCCTTTATTATTCGGCTCTGATTCACTTATAGATTATATCCTGAAGCGTCGGATTAACGGTCACTTGCTATGTTCACGTAAATACTAGACGAATCATTTTTCCTAAATGATTTAAGTATTTCTTTGTCACAAACTAGAATAATTACTTTGTGATTTTGCGATTTGAATGCTTTATACAACAATTTTATATTGGATTTTCTCTAATCAATTTAATTTACTATTGCCCTTCTACATGAAGTAAATTAAATTTAAATCAGAAAATTTTTTCTCATAAAAATTGCCTTTGAAGTTTTCTGTTCAGAATTTATTTTTAAATCATTTATTTAAATATTGGTTTTCATGAATAACATGAAATGTAAAAATGAAAGGATTTTAAATAACGCTTTGTCATGGTCGGATGTTTTTTTTAAATATACCACGTAAGGATTAATGCGAAATTTTAGTTGTTTAAGCATCAGATTCATAATTAATATTCAAATTTAAATTGGTGTATTTAAAATGTACCGCATAACTTTTGAATGTTGTGTTTCTAATCATACAAACCGACGATATTATAATAAAACATTATTTGTTGTAAATATTACAGTTTCTTTTAAATTGCGAAGCTGTGAAATTGAATTTTTTTTTTTATGAATTAACATAGGAATCGACATATTTAAAATGTCAACATTTTATTCTTTCCTTGATGCTGACTTTTATAGAGATAAATAAGAAGTATTCTATCTTATAAAACTGACATGATAAATGTAAATTATTTTATTTAAGATACAAGATGTTCGCACAACTTTTTCCTTTGATAATAAGTGATGAACGTCAAAGATTGTCATGAAACCGTGTAATTATGCGGAGTGATTCTGGTTAAATCGTAGTGGTAATTCTTATTGATGCTTTACGTGAAAACAAGATTGTAAAATCTTTTCGATGTGTTTTTTTTTTTTTTTTTTGTACTAATGCGCTAAATTAATTTTTCAATATCAGAGTTTGACTAAGTAATGGTAACGGTTTTTTGGATGCATTTGTGCTGGATAACATAAGAGTTCTTAATTCAGTATTCCGTGAAGCTGTTTCCCGTTTCGAATTCTGATTGTTATAGTTCGTGAAAGACTTAACGTTTTTACTGCCGTTTGACAAATAACACATGGCATGAATGATGAATGATAAAAAAATAATTTTTATTTCGTTACAAAGATTTTGGATTCAAACTGGCAATACAAAAAATTTAACTTTCCGCGCTCGTTTAATTGTTTTGATATTTCCCCTTTTAATTTTTTTCTTTCGCAAAACTTATGAATTCGTATTCGGAGAGAGTTTTTAATTGAATTTTTTTTTTTTTTTTAAAATCATCTTTCTAAACGTCTTTACGTATATTGCAATTTTACAGAATTTCCTTTTATTAAAATTTAAACTGTTATTATAAAACCAGTTAAGACTTCATTAATAAGGTATTGAGAATGGCACTTTCTTTTAGGTTTGTGTATAATATATATCTTATTGTATTTAAGAATAGAATGTGTTAGGATAAATATTTCTGTGATATTCCTGTAATGGCCGGAAAATTTAGTTCTAGAGGAAATCTTAAAAGGCAGAATTTTTTTTTTTTTAATCGTAAAGTGTAACATGTGGAATCTAACGTGTTTGAAATAATCATTAACATTTAAGTAACAGATTGTTTTAATTTTTTATTTTCTTATTCCATTCATCCTTTATTTTACATTTTGCTTAACGCAAATCATTGAATTATTATAGAGCATTCATTACATTACTTCGGATTGTTTTTAATAATCGATCAACGATAAGGAAAGTATTGAGGAACGATCAAAAGCTGCGGCAAGAGGAAAAGATTTGGCAGATTACCGGGCGCTCGTTTCGATTGATTAACTGCAGGATGACTGTTTTGAATGTACGTAAATATCGGTTTTTTGGGCAATGCGCGATTGTATTTTAATCAAACCGAATCTAATGCTCTTTGGTAGATAAGAATTTTTTAAGGGTTCACCAAAGATCGGCTTAGCTGAAACTGGGATTTGAATCAAATGGTTTGTCAAAAATCGTGTTCACGTTAAGCGGTATTTGCAAATAGTGGGAACACGTAACACTGTGGACTGTTAGATTTGTCTTGAAATTCTGCAGACGTATTAAGACGTGACAACATTAAAATTTCACATAAGTTTAAAAATTGATGTCGTATGCGGAAGGTAATTTTATAGTCCGTGAGACGCTCACGGGTTGGATTATAATTTGCACAATTGATTGAAAAACGTTTCTGATCTTGTCGAAATTGGTGTAACCGAACGCGGGGCAGCCGCGTGCTGTGTTTTTTTTCGAATTATTCGGTTCAGGAGCGTTCCAGCTCCGTCTTCTGATAATTGCAACTCTCCTTGTTGCCCAACAAGGGTAGAGCTTCGAGTCTGTATGGTTTTCTCGCCATCTCTCCCCAGGCGCTGTTCATGTCCCATTCCCCGTTCCACGAGTTGCTGAGATTGTGCTTCGCTCCGAAATCCGCCGAGCTACTTTTCGCGCTTCCGTAAAGATTCAGGGAGTTTAGGCCGTTTTGAACCTTAGAATTCTGCTGGCCGCTTCCGAAATGCCTCACTTTATTCCTGTACGTGTACTCTGCGACAAAAAAATAAATTCCTTAAGGGATCTTGATGTCGGAATTTGACGTAGCTTGTTTTAAACCGGTATTGTAAGCCATTTGTGATTTACCCCTCCACGTACTGAATGCTTTGCTTGCGTCCTCCCTTGCCTTGCTCAGCAGTTCGTTTGCCCTCTTCGGCTTGAAATAATTGCCTATCACATCCTCCTTTTCGTTGCGTTCGAGTCTCTGGGAAAGACATTTAGACATTCGGTTGCAATGATGCGGCAGATTCCATGCTCAAAACTACAATATAAAATCTTGCTCATTTTACCGTTTTATAAAGCGTGAAACTTACTTGAACAGTGGAAGAAGTTTCGCTAGAGGAATCCGACGACAGTCTTTCCGATAAGTTATTCCAGTTACCGTTGCTATCTTCCTGAAAAGTTGAGTTTTTGTTGGATTTTTCCACGATTGACATCCAGTTAATGTTGCTGTTTTGTCCTGCATCACATTTGAAAATGAAGGATGCGGTTCTTTAAATGTCGGAGAATTTTTTTTTATATTTATATTTTAAAACCGTCGCGCCTTTGGCAATTCAAAGCGGAAAAATGAAATTGAAATTTATTCCGATCAAATATCTCCGGACAATTCGACAAGTTCGCGGCCAAAAGGAGATGCTCAAAATTTAATAAAGAGGAAAATCATTCTTCAACATTATTGATGGACGAGTTGTTTATGAATGCGGGAACGAGGCCGTAATTGGAGAAAAAAACTATTTTAATATTAAAATAGTTTAATAGTTAAAATAACTCATTCGCAAATCTATAGAACAGAATCGAGTTCTTTTAGAACATTATCAAACCAATTTCAATCTTTTTCGGATGAAGTAAAATCTAATTAAATAAGATTACTTTCCCCATACAAATGAATCAATTTACATGTTTATTAAATCTACCTGCTGGAGGAAATTTAGTCCTCGCTATTACCAAATCCGGCAATTTCCATCTTTCCAGCTCCTCACTCCAGACTGCTTCCCGCCTAATTTTGTCTAAATTTCTGAAAATTAACAAATTTCATTAATATAAAGATATCAACTGCATTATTTCTGTTTTTTTTTTTTTTTAAATCATGTAAACCGCTCAAAAGCTATCGGATAATAAATCCATTTGATTTGTTTTACATAATCGCATTCGTGTATAGTTAGAGTTTTGTTGCGTCGCAGATCGAACTGCATGTTTTCAGATCGAGGCACTAAAGTGGGGTTTTGCTTTGGGATGATAAATACAGCATGTCGAGGAAACAGAAAATCTCTGTGTGGGAATCAACGAACCGTTAGAATGCTAAGCATAATGTTTAGAGGACAGAACCCGTTCTTGGATAATTGCACGAACTCGTTGCATATTTTAATTTACTTGGTGACAAATCGTAAATATCTATCAGCTTATGTTACTTACGAATAGTTGGAATCCTTTCTTAATCCCATTACCATTTTTTCAGCTATTTGCTGATAGAGCTGAATTTGTCTTTCTCCTCTCCTTATGGTTTCCAAATAATCCGTTCTTTCATTTTCGAATTCACTTTGAAGATCGGAAATCTCTCTTTCCATGCCCCTTATCTAGGTTAAAATATAACTTTATATATATTGCAAAAAAAATGTGATAATGTATGTTTAAAAAATACTGCATCACGATTACCCGTTGCTTGTATTTTCGGAGTGTTTCAGTCTTTGCTTTGAGTTCATCTTGTATATCGTCGTAAACCCTTAACATTGCTCCATCATCGTCGTTGATCTTAGATAGCAAGGCGGCTAAAGCTTCAAGTCTTTTCTCAGCAGCTCTTTTTTTTTTCATTCTTTTTTCCTTTAATTCCTTATCCCCCGCTCTTTCGCCTCCTATCATGGACGCCTGAAGTTTCTTCAACCTGAAATATTTCACAATTTTTCTCACAAATGTTTTTTTTTCCTCACTGCCATCGCAAAGTTAAACAATGCCTGGCAAACCTCTCAAGAACTTCTTGGTGGGAAACGTTCTTGAATTTCTCTTCGTTTTTCCTCTGCAAGCTTTCCAAGTGGTTTTCATATTGTTTCTTCAAGTCATCCATGTCCTGCTGAAGTTTCTGCTTTGTCTTTTGCTCCCTCTCGTATTCCTCTTTCAGTCGGAGCATTTCGTTCTCGTACTCGCACCTAAGTTTCTCCGTTTCGTTATTCACCGCATAGACCTCAGCCATTCTCGCGTCTTTCGTGCTTTCCATCGCCGGAGCTACGATTGAATTGATTCTAAATTATTTTCCAAACTCGGATGTCGAAATGGTGAAATGTTATATCTTCAAAATACCTTCTTTCAGCAACAGCTTTAGCTTTTCGATTTCTTGTTGGTATTCTCTTAGCATGGCATCTTTGGGGTCTTCATTGATGCGAGGTTTGTTCCTTATGTTCTTTGCCCGATTTGCGTATCTCAATGTACTTAAAGATTCATCGTAATTATTATCGGCTGGGGACAGGCAAGCTATCATGAGGGTTTTTGTATTTCCACCTAAAGAATCCTGCAAATAACAACGTTTCATTCGAATTTTTATTTATAATTTGATCGAACGTGTTTCACTTGTTACCGCAGCTTCTGAAAGCGTAAATTCGCTATTATTTTATTATACATATGATTGTTTTAAGTTCAAAAAATTTGTTCTTTTACGTCGTGTGGCAAAAATATTTCTCGATTGTCGCTATATGTATGAAAACTGATCTGTGTACCCTCAGTAATCTCGTTAATTTTGAATCCCTGTATGGAATATGTTTAGACTTTCCATCTACCAATGCGGAGATAACATTGCCGAGAGCCATCAGGGAGAGATTAATTTTTGTGGCTTCCTTCAGTCTATCTCCAGTGGCTCCCGTCTTGGTTTGTCGCTCGCTGCCGGCCAAATCCACAAGGTTAAGCTTTCCTCTTCTTATTATTCCGGCATTGTTACATTGATTCGACATCATTTCCAGAGCTATTGTAAAAATGCTGTGACTTCTGGAGCTGTCTGCATTCATCAGTGTTGCACCTGTCGATCGATTCCTCCATCCAATTTCCATTAATTTCTCACAGTCTGCCACACTTTGAACCGTGTGTTTTGACAATTCTGAAAAGAATAACATCTGAGCTGATGCTTCGTAATAATTAATGCTGAAATCTACGCAGAAACATTGCAGTCAATCAAAAAACTGACAAGAATTATCTGCAGAAATCTGTCATGATGGGTTAGAAACAAGGAAAAGAAAAACAATTTAGGTTTTGGAATCACCCTATTAGTTATTATTTAGGTGATTTATATATAAAACTGATATGATTGATTTTGCAGTGTTTTTTTTAATATAATCGTCAACAAGTCGGTTAGGTAGCAAGTTCAACTTCAATGACAATATTTCCAGCACTAAATGATTCATTTTTTTAGCCCTGTTTCGAGTAACTATTTCAGATTCCTAAATAGTTTATTTAGCCACTATTTATTAATTTGGTTATACGAAAATGTGGTTATTATAACGAACCAATAAATAAATAAAGGTTATCAAGGGATTTTTATCGACGATAAAAGACAGACGAATAATAAAATATGCAAATGGTTAATTTTAGGATAATCAAAAAATAATTTTTTATTATTGTTTATAAAAATGTACAAAGCTTCAAAAAATTTTCGCATACCCGGGATGCATATTCCCGTCTGGGCATTCTCTTTAAGTTCCAGCTTTTTTTTGCAGTCCAAAGCCAGCAGATCCCTGATGTCTTCATTATAGATTTCCAAATAACTGGCAACGACGAGAAATTTTTTATTGTCGACAACACTTATGGCCTCGAAGATGTGTTCAAAGGACCTCGGTATGATTCCTCTAGCTGTCGGAGGGTTTAAACAGCCCTGCATTGTGAAACTTTTTCCGCATCCAGTTTGGCCGTATGCAAAAACCGTAGAGTTATAACCCTCCAACACACCCTATAAAAATGCAAACTGTAGTTTTACACCGTAAATCCACTCGATTCTTTTCATCAATCACCCACTCCCGTTTACCTCAACCAAAGGATATACTATATCATTGTATATTTGTTCCGTGGACGAAATTATATTGTAAACGCTATCAAAGGTAAAGGTCTTCGGGGGAGCTGACGCGTCATCCGGGTTAATTATCGAGCATGTACATCGTTCGCTGTCCACAGCTATTACATTCTGAAATGTAAGAAAAGAAAAAAAAATCTATGACTTTTCTGATATCGAAAGCTCAGAGCTTGAAAGACGTGATTGAATATCATAAAGGAAAATAAATTAAAAAAAAGCCTTGACCCTGTCCATCATTGAGAAATTATTTGTTTTATTAAGTTATTAATTCCTACAAAAAACATCTTTTCATGCAAGTCAAGAAGAAAAAATTAAGCATAAAATGCAACTAGAATATATGCTACGGACGCGGGTGCATAAATGTGAAAAATATTTGTATATGAAAATTTGCTTTTAGCTTAAATCGCCAGATTTTTATTAATATGAATTAAAAGATAAATACCTTGCATCCCAATTCTTTTTCCCTGTCGTTCATGGGCCTGCATCTTACGATGACTTTAACGGATTCTGCCATTTTATCAATCATGATCAAATATTATGCTGGAGAAAAAGAATATTAAAGTAAAATATTAGCCGAAATGTTGAAATTCAATAAATAAATCTGAAGTGATTCGTAAATAAATGTTGCACTAGACCCATTTATATCTGTCTCCACTGGTAAACTTTTACGATACCACCTAAACGATTTTAAATAAATCTCAATTTGGCATACATTAAAAAAAAAAAAAAATTAAATTTTTTAAATCATAAACCATACTCCTAATGGTAATGATATATATATATTTTTTTTGTCGGTAATATTACTATGGCATATCTTTTTGGAAGATAAGGAAATACAAAAAGCAAATCGTTGGGATACTTAAAAAAACGAGACGATACCATTAAAAATTGTGCTTTTAATTAGAGAACTTGCATAAAATATAGATCAAAGTCATAACTTTTCTGGATATTTCGTCAACTGATTACAATTTCCTAATTGTTATGTAGTTTTTCGCCCCATTATGGAAGTTATCGACATTTGGAACAACTATTCACCTCATTCAATGATTGGTTCCGGCATTTTTTTTTTCTTGAAAATTTTCTTGAAAAATGAAAGTTTTTATACACGATTTTTATTGAAAATTCCAGCGCAGTTCAATATGGTCCCACATTATTATTTGAAGTGTAAAGGCAGTGGAAATCGATTGAATTTCATTAAGTTTTCGCGTGTCACATTTTTAATCGTTTCCTACGTTTAAAGGATATTTCCCTTTGCAAATGGTCATCCACCAACATTAAGCGAAGGAAAGTCCAAAATATTAAATAAACTTCGTCTGGGCATTTGCCTCTCCGATCACTGCCCCCTTTGCTTGTGCATCTAGTAAACCAACAAAAAAATTTAGCCGTATCCTGTCGTTTGAATAAAATCTGTTTAGTTCTTTTACAAGATAAGAGTGGATATCAGTTGTTTATGAGGGTGGAAGAAATATATAATGTACTTCAGTTCTTAAAAAAAAAAAAAATAATAATAATAAATAAAAATTGAAAAACATGCGTATTAAAATGTATTTTTTTTCATGAAAATTCGATTTTAATTTTTATGAAAGGAAAACGAACTTGATTTTCACGTTCCAACAGCATTGATCACGTACGGAAATCAATTAGGAAAATATCGAAACATTGATTTTTCCATCATTTATGTGGGATATAAAAACTTTTTCAAAACAAATATTTTTTTGATAAATTTTCATTTAAAAATTAAGCCTCAGTTATTCGGAGATATTTCTCTCCCAGCAACGGGGAATATTTACTGTTGTGATTATGTTATGAAAATATGAATCAGGATTTGTTTTTTTTTTTATTTCGCATATGGTTCCCCAGAGCAGGATTTACTCTCAACAAATGTTAATATGTTTTTTTTTGTTCGGTATTATTCGAAGTTAAGGGTTTCAAACCTGGCGATGGCAGTATGTTGCAGGTTGATTGCACAGATGCGCAATCATTTGAACGGCAAGTTTTTACCACTTTTGAAACTTCAACTTTTTCACTTTCATAGCAGCCTAAAAGCAATTTTTTTTTTTGTCTCACGGAAAAACTGCTTAATAAACCGGATAATTAAGAAATCCATAATGTAATCAATAGCATGCGACAGAAGGACGAAAGCCAAATCGTAAAAAGTAACTTGTAAAACGAGCGGAACCTTCGGCGTACATCGAAATTACGAACAGCAATAATTGGGGAACGGGGGAAAAGAGTGAAGCATCTGAGCTGTTACCCGTACGGTGCTGCTGCTTCGCCGGCGTACCTGGCGGGAGTGCGGCAGATCGGGTCATCCTCCGCTGTCGGATTTTCCTGCTTCGAGTTCAGGTCTCCGGGCCCGAATCGGCGTTCAAATCATCCGGGGACGTGCACGAAAAGGCTCTCAAGAATTCGTACGGGTAAAAGCGGCGAAAGTGTGCACGTAGGAGACCCGGATCAGCTGGAAAATTTATTTAATAACGCCGGTGACGTCACACTTTTTGGAATTCAAGGTCACAGCTCCTTATTAGCTCATACATAATTCATGAGGGAGGTTTAGGGGAGGTTCAACCGAAGAAAAATACACTGGCAGAGGCCTTTCCCCCAAATCACCCTCGAGGGTGGACTCGATTTTCCCAATGCTTTTTCCCTACGTGCGAATTTTTGTGCCTTTTTTTTTTTCACTGTTGTCGATTACCGCAACTTACAGTTTTACCCGCATTTAAAAATATCAACAGAACTTTTGCTTCCCGATGATCTAAAATTTAACTTGATCATCAGACACCTCCCGTCTTTAAGTTTAACCTGCATTAATAACCTTGTCCCCTATTCAAAACCATACCCCCATAATACACAAGGACCAGCCAAAGCTTTAATCAATATTTAATCCCATTATTAAATATCGGAAACAACATATAGAATAAGGGAACAATTATATTCCCTGCTATGAGCAAATAATTGCAATCGTTCTTGCATGTTCAAAATTTTGGTCTTGTAAAATCTTAAATCTCTCCCTAAATCTTCCTACCTATAAACCGTTTATTACACTTTTCTGATTAGCCACCCTGTGAAGGAATATAATTCAGTGAAATTATTATTTTTTTTTTTTTTTCAGCTGCCTTCTGCACTGACTCCATTAATCTAGGTACACGGAAATACAATCTTTTCTATCAGTATTTGATTTTTTTTTTACAAATATAACACCAAGAGATATTTCTCCTCAAATAAAATGTACAACAAAGAAAATTTTTTTTGTCAATATTTTCACAGATAAGGGGAAAATTGTTTTTATTTCCTTGATTTAAATCACTAAATCAATTTTACTTTAATTTTTTTTTTTTAAAAAAAACCTATATAATCATTGCATCAATTGTTTTTTATTTAAAATTTCATCTGTATGATGTATAATTTCTGTATCATGTACATGAAAACGTTTGTTTTATAAAACAAAGCATGTAAATTAACTACTCGAAAGTTATTTTTCTTCATGTGCTTTAAAAACTGGCTTTCAAATAATATACATTTTTAATTTTCATAAATAAAAAAGAAAGTCCAAAAATTTCAAATAAATTCGTTTTTTTTTTTTTTTAAATTTAATACAGTCTTAACAACGTTATAAAGTGATGAACAACATTTTTGTTACAATTAAGGAGATTGTATTATTAGTAGGTAAAACTTATAGCTTTATTTATAATAATAAGAACTTCTAAAATTTGTCGTTTAATCTTATATAAACATCATACTGAATAAAAAAAATAATTTTTGAACAGTTAATTTATGTGGTTTGTTTTATAAAATAAAGATTTATATGTACATTGCATAGATATTATGTATCATATAAATAGATTTTTAAATAAAAAACACTAATAATGATTGCCTAGGTATAGGCATAGTATATCAAGTTTTTTATGTTAACACCTTTTTTATTTTCAGATGTTTTCTTTTATGAGGTAACCTAATTATGATTTCATCACATTGATTATAAAGTTTTTCGATTATTTTATCAGTGTTTTACATTATAGATAAAATGTACAGATCTGAAAAGACAAACGTTATGGAAATTTTTTAAAATTTAAAGTAACGAAAACGTTTTTTACATGATCGTAAGAAATTTTTTTTTTCCCCAAATAATTTCACTTTATTTAAAATTTTCAGACAGACAGACAGCTCAATATAACATTTGATAAATCTCTATTTTTGATAACCTTATAATGACATGAATTGCAATTTAAGAATTTGAAGGACAAAAGAGAAAAAACAAGGAGATTGTTCCCTTAAAATTAGAACTTCACAATTTCATGAGTAAAATTTTAATTCCGGAAATTGTTTTTAATTAAAATTTCGAAGAAAAAAGAAGCAGAAAATGTTCAAAATAAAACATTATTCATTTCTACAGTCGTTATTTTCTGTTAATAAAATAACGAATTTAATTCCTTATTCGCGCCAAAAATAATTGCAGTAATTTTATAAATCTCAATGAATTTTGAACTTACGTTTAACGTGAAAAATAAACTGGGAAAGAAAGAGAACCGAAATACTACGAAGTTTACGGAACGCATTGGAATAAAACTGAATTTGAGGTTTAATGTTGGGCAACAACTGGATTTAGTTTAGCGTGTCGATTTTTATCCTGGAAATCTGTTTTCCATAAAAGCGTTACCGTAGAAACAGCGAATGTCGTCGGAAAGTCCATGGTTCATCCGCGATTTCTGAACGCACACAGGAATCAAACACGATTTTGCACATGGAAATGACGTATAGGTAAGAATAAGAGCATGAAATGGCTTCGAATGAAATTAAAATTTTTAGGTGAGATTCACGTCTTTTAGCATGTTGTTAAATTCTTACGGTCTTCGTTATCAGTCAGCTATCATACTATTAATTAAATGGTTTTCAAATGAGGTATTAGTCCTTTTTTCGAATTTAATTTATTTTAATTATATATTTGTATTTTTCATCATTGATTTTTCTTAGGTTATAAGAATCCGTCCTTGATAACGAAATATAGGATTATCTAGTTTATAACTAATCTGGATACATTTAGGGGTTTATAACACTATTTAACGACATAATTTATTGCCTAGTCGTAGCTAAAAAACAATTTTATCTGACATTTAATAATAATTTTATGTTGTCTGTGATAAGTGTATGCGTATAATAAAAACTATTTTTTAAATTGTTTTAATTCCGAACTATTAAAATCTTTTTCAGTAATTAAATTTCTTGTTAAGCAGCAGATTTTTCAGTGAGTTATTTATAGTGATTAAATTTTAAAAATTAATTTAATGTTATAACTAAAGATTTATAATCCATATAAAATTACGCTTTATCAAAAATAACAAACTAGAATCTGTTTTTTTTTTTACCATCTGTTTTCGATTCTATAGAAAATTTTTTTTCTATTATTATTACCTTTTGTCATTTTTTGCATTTTGTAAAACTTCTCTTTATATCCCTTACTTTTCAAGGTATAAATAAAATTTACGATTTAAATACAGTTATTTTGTTTCTGTGTAGACTAAAGTTACAGTATCTTTAAAACATAATAACTAAATGTTTTTGTTTTAACAAATTTAAAACTGTACCATTTTGTAAAGTATTTGTGCTATTCTAGTTTTGAATTATTTTATCCATTGAGACTTATGGTTTTGGCATTCAGTAAAAGATTTTTGAATAAATTCATTATACAATATATATACATATTAACAAAAGTATTCCCAACATTTCTATTTAAATTCTGTAAAATGGAAATTTGAAACCAAACAAATTCTTTCACTCTTTTTCTTTACATTTATTTCATTAGTTTGGTTTATATGGATGATTTTAATTTTACAGTTAAATATTTCCTAATTTTTACATAACTCACATTATTTGGCTGGAAAAAAAATGAGTGACTATGAGGATGCAGTTGAAAGTGCTGATGATTCTACACCAATGCACCCAGTTAATAAAACATCTGTCAGACATCGCCCAACACCTTTACCCTTGTGGGATCCAGATGAATTATCACTAAGTGATGAAGTTCTTGGTTTCAATGAAGTTAAGGTACTAAAAAAAAATTTTTTTAAAACACAAATATAATTGAATGAAACTCATGTTTTATAACATAGATAATTTGTGATATGAATTTTTTGAAATGAATATAAAAATCTGTTTTATAAAAATATAGTTTATTGATATTAATGCACTATGTTGTCCATTATAAGTTTGTTAAAATTGAAATTTTATTTAGTCTAAAGTCAAATAATTAAGTATAAACTATTTATTATGCTGATTGTAAAAATGAAAGCCTTAAGAGTATAGACAATTATTCATATAATATTTTGAACTCTTCAGGTTAGATATTGCTTTTGATTTATAAAATGAAAAAATCAAGTATTGTGTGCATTATCAAAGTTGAATTTATATATCATTGTACTATAATTTCCTTCAGAGGCAATAATTAATATTTAAAGGGACTGTCTTGGAATCCAGAAAACAGACATTTTTATTAATTTTGAGGATAAAGAATCTTATTAAATTTCATTAAGATAATGTTCATATTAAGAATTAAATGTTAATACTAATTAAATAGAGAATTTTTAATAAAATGTAACATGTAATAAAAATAATATGTTAATAACAAATATTAAATTTACAGTTTCTAAAAATTGAAATTATCACAATACTCAGAAATTAGAAAGTTAAGGGAAATTACAAACTAATAAGAATGAAAAAAAGACATATTTTTGGGGACATTTATTAATTATAAGAAAAAATTGGTCATTTTTTAAATTTGATTTTACAAGGTTTATGGAAAACGCAATTTTTTTTGAATAGAAGCAATTGTTATTGTCTTTCTTTTAGATATCTTTTGTCGTAAACTTTATTGTTTAAGTCTTCTTTCGTCACCTTAAGCAGTGGGTTTCAGTCTTAAATCCTGGACCCATTACGAAGGATAATAAAGTTTGTATGAAATCAGAAAGCATAAGGGAAATTTTATTATGTAGCATATGTGCAAAATAGTAATAAATAAAAATTTGCCGAAGTACAAAAACATTTTTTAAAAATTTGTTATGCATAAATTCAGTTTGTAAATTTTTTCAGCTCCTTGATCCATCCAGGGGCTACGCGATATGCTAAACACCTTTCCGGACCTGTCAGTGGGTCGTGACCAATAGGTTGAGAATCGTTGACCTACAAAATTTCAAGTCACCAGATTGATTGTATTTACCAGATTGTCTTCTTTTAAATATATTTTTCTCCCTTGAATGCAGTAATATGAAAAGCATCAAACATTTTGTGATAATTTTTAGATTTTCAAGGTGATTCTTTCATATTGCAACGGAAAGTAAATTACCGTAGAATCTCGGTAATTATATATGAGACTATCAAATTTTTGAGGGAGAGAGGTTCATGGGAATTGTTTTATTTTCAGGAATTATTGGAAGAGGATGATGGCAGTGGACTTGACGAAGAAGAAGATGGCGTTGGATGCCCCTTACCCAGTACTCCAGTTGAACAATGTTTGTTAGAAACTGAAATAACTGAGGTAATAAAGGCTGGGGTTCTTACAGACGAAATTGACTTAGGAGTACTTGCACATAATGCGGCAGAGACAGCGGAAGAATTCGTTAGAAAGGTTATTAAATATACTGTTTTTATACTAAAATAATTGAATAATAAAGCAAAAATATTTTTTATTA
>JAOWBB010012263.1:0-54066 GCA_028565995.1 Ricinus marginatus
TTTCTCATTAATTTTTCATTTTTCGTTTTTAAACTTCTTTCCCCCCCCCCCCCCCCATCCATCCTTGCATTTAATGACAACGATAATTTCAGGTAGTCAAATTCTGCTGGAAAAACTGCAGAAATTCAAACCGAAAATTGCAGTGTTCAACGGTAAATTAATATACGAGGTATTCTCCGGTAATAAGGATTTTCACTTCGGCCGACAGCCCGACTTCGTCGACGGCACGAACACGGTGAGTACAAGAGGCGGATGCCGTCGTGCTGCTGTTTCTCGTTTGCCGCCTCGACTCTGATTCCTCTGTCGTTGTTACAGTACATGTGGGTGATGCCTTCGTCGTCGGCGAGATGCGCGCAGCTGCCCCGGGCCGCCGACAAAGTTCCCTTCTACGCCGCCCTGAAAAAGTTTCGCGATTATCTCAACGGATTGATCGCCGATCTCGACGAGACGGAAGTCGTGTTCAACGATCAGAAATTGAAGACGTTTTACGAATCCGATGTGAAAGTTGAACATAAAGACGAACAGGGGAATTATTACCCCTATTCGCGTGTTCCAGGCAACGAATTGACGGACCTGAGTAATGCCGTGGTGAAAAAGGAAGCCTTCGATCCGAATAGACCGGAGAAGAAGAAGCGCGGCAGGCCGAAGAAGATCAGGGTGGAGGGAGTGGAGCCTCCTCCGCCGAAGGAGCGCGTGAAGAAGGAAAAGGCTCCCTCCGACGGAGACGCACCGAAGAAGAAGAGGGGCCGCCCGAAGAAGATCAAAACCGAAGATGGCACCACGATCATCGCTCCGCAAAACGTCACCATTCAAAATGGCGGCTTGAACGTGTCGGAGCACACCAGTTCTTCCAACCCCGCTTCCACTTGCTTCTCGCCACCGATTCAGTCGCCCTCCGGCTTCTGCCAGGGCTTCTCGCCCGCATACGCGAGCCAGAACCAAGGGCCCGTACCTCCGCAGTACAACCCTCGCCCTCCGTCTCCCGCGTATCATCCCTCTCCTCATCACCCGTCTCCCATGCCCACCCAGTATCCGCAGTCGCCTCCTCCGGCCTCGCAGTCACAGTCGCAGCCGTTCACCCACTCCGATCTCAGCTCCGAAATATCCGCCGCCATCTCCTCGGAGCACTTGGGGTCTCCGCCTCCCACTTCTCCCAGCCTGGGTCCTCCGGATTTCGAACCTCCCACGAGCATGCCGGAGGACACCGCGGCCTCCATGTCCGTGAAGGAAGAACCGGAGCAGGAGTGTCGGTTTTCGTCTCCGGCTCCATCCGAATCGACGTATCAGTATCGCGGATTCGCGGAGTCTGAGATGGAGCACAAACCAACGGCTCCTCAGTTCCAGCGGCAGCCTTCGCCGGAATTCCCGCCGAAGCGTGCGAGCCAGGACGTCTCGTCGAAGAGTTTGTCCGGACTGGAATCTCTGGTCGATCAGATACCGAGCATCGCGGAGGGCGGCGCGGGAACGTCTTCGGCCGCCGGCAACGGAGAGGGCTTCGATTCGCAGCCTTCGGGACAGTACGAAGACTACCTCGGGTATCCGGGCTACAGCGGAGCTCCCGCGGCGCCGACTCCGCAACCCGCCTATCCGCACTACACTTCCAGCACGAACTACTCGACGGCTGGCTATCTGCCCCCTTCGCAGAGCAGTTTCTCGGTGAGCTCGCTGGCGAACAGCGCGTCTCACGGCCACGAGTCTCAGGTCCCGAGCTCCTTCTCCGTGAGCAGCCTCGCATCCAATTACGCTCCCGGCGGTTATCCGAATCTGATGGGTGCACCGCACCTCGTCGTGCCCCAGCCGGGGCTCTTCCCGGCGGGCATGAACATGACGCCGAACTACCAGTACCCGGGGCAGTACCCGGCGGCGCCGACATCCTTTCCCTATTCCCCTCACGCGCTGCACGTTCCCAGCCCGAATTATCCTCCATACGGCCCTTACTCCAATTCTTCGTATCCGCAGCCCTATCTGGCCAACCACGTGCTTGATCGCATAAAGCAAGAGCGCATGGACATCGGCTTCGGGGGTTTCTGATGCGGGCTCCCGCCGCAGCCCCCTCCGGGTACGCTCTAGCGCTCTTATTACATTAAGCCAGAGACTGACAGGGTATATTTGAACGCTATCATTTAAAATTTACCTAATGACAGAATATTTTTTTGTAAAAAAAAAAATGTTTATAAAAAAAAAGGAAAAAAAAGGAAAATTTAACGCGTAACATTTTTTGCACGTACCGTTTTCAAAGACTGAGTCAAGTGAGTGCGGGGTGGGTCAATCGAACAACGAATTATTCTCTCATTACGATACTTACCGCAATGGCGACTATACTTCCGGTTCCTTTTTCCCCATTGTCTTCCTTGATCTTTAAGAGTGGAGTTCGCGGCACCCGCCGTCCACCCTGCGCGGTTAATTCTTCGGGGGATGTTTTCGTGGCCGGACACGAAGCGCGTCTTGCTCCGCTTGCGAGAAAAAGAGATTTTAAGAGATTTACCGTTATTTTGTACGCCACCATCGTTCTAGGCCTAGCAAAAGCAATTTTCTAGCGAACGGGTAAAGGCTGAACTTTTTGCACATTTTTTTCATTTTCGTTCTTTGCCTTTGTTACTTCCAAATTCTTGCTGGCAGCGTTTTTGTGCATATTGGCGCCGGAATTTTTTTTTGACAGCGCTTCGCAAATTTTCCACTTTTTCAGTCCTCTTTTTGTTTGTCAATTTTATTCTGAAGTTGATTGCTGATCGCTGATTGGCACCGAAGTCGGTGCCGGTTTTCCCGTCGATTTCCGTCTTCTTCCGACCTCTCGACCGGGCTTAAATTGCCTTTTGCCCCGAGATCTGACGGTCATTTTTGCCTGCCGCAGCGATCGTCGTCGCCTCCCTGCAGCGGACGTCTCCTTCGTTCGAATCCGCATTCGCTATGAATGAATTTTTTTGACCGCGATTCAAAAAACCCGAGGCGAAGATGTGGCCGGTTAGCTTCGGGAATGTCTCCGTGAATAAACGAATGAATTTGCCGAATGGCAAGTTTCGAAGTACAAATCTTGAAAACAGTAGCTGCAAAAGTGCAGTTATTACGCGTAAGTCTTCCTCTCGCGCAGTTTTGTTGCGAACTTTGTCAGCGTTTTAAACGGGTCACGCATTGGAGCGAGGCGTGGTAAACCTGCCGATTTAACTGCAACCACGTTCGCGCACATTCAGGGTGTTTTCGGATGGAGCAGAGGAGCAAGTTCCACCCGAGGCCGTCTGCTCGGAGACGGGGCAGGAGGCGAAACCTTCCTCCCGCCTTCGGTTGTCGAAGCGAATTTATTTTCCGTGGCGGTTTCGCGAGGGCTTCCGGTGCGTCGAAACTTCGACTTTCTCGTTTTCTTCCTCCGTCACGAGTTCTTTCTTCCCCCGAACCCGAACGGTCCGCGGCCTCGTCTTTTGACCGGCATCTCGGATTTGAGCCCGCAACGAAAAAGACGAACGTGGCGAACGATCGGGCAAAGATGACCGTTTCGATCCGGTCCGGAGCAGAAAATCGAAGCCCCCGGGGCATTCTGCAGACCCGATCTCTGACCTAGCACTCGTTTCGCTGTGCGCGACGATTGCTGCCCTCCTCTTGTGACGTTGGCGCAGTAACTCGCCATCCAAAATCGTTCTCCGGCCGTGATGGAAGGCCCAAATGAAAAGAAGACGTTAGATTAACCTGGTGAAAAGCGAATTTTCGCAAATTCCTTTTTGTATTTTGCTTGTTTCGTGTGCGGCAGGCAGTCGGATCTGTGATTTTCTTTTATTTGCTCGTACCTCAATTGAAATTTCATTTTTCCCTTTATTTATTTATTTATCTAGTTTTCATTGAATCAAACGAATCTTGATTTGTTGTGATGTATATGTGTGAGAATTTCACGCCGTTTGAAGTACATGTATGCAGTATACGATTGGCAATTTCTGATATTAATAAATGTGTATAGTATTTTAAAAGTAATATTTCTTAAACACGTAATTATTAATTTTCTTTCTAATGGTTTAAATTTATTATTTCCGTTAAAGCATATTTTATGTACTTTTCAATAAGCGGGTGTTAATGTGGTGATAAGTAAAAATAATATTTTTCTTTTTTTAATAACGGGTCGTGTGCAAATATCGAGATATTAATTGGAAATTGTTTGTAACCGGGTATTTTTCATCATTTTATTAATACTTATATATATATATATATATATATAAATGTGTGTGCATGTATATGCATATATATATATATATATATTTAATTAAATATGTGAGTGCAATAAATAACGAATATTATTATTATTATTATTATTTGTTTCTCTTTAGATAATTTATGTTGATATTATTGGTTTTTATTGCTAACAAACTTAATGTTCCTCCAAAAAATCGAACTTTATATGATTCAAATGGCATTTGTACATTAGAAATATGCTGTTTGCACAATTTTGGTAGTTTAACGTCGAAAAACGGCGATTCTAATTTTGTGCGACGTAACGTTGCGGAGTCCGCTTCTCGATTCGGTCGCGGCTCTGTTCTCAAGAATGTGCAATATAATGGAGAGAGAGCTGACCGGTGTACGCGATTTGCCTGCCGAGCGCAAGCCGCGTCGTCGGTTGCCGAATCCTGAGCGGAACCTTTCCGAATTTGCAATCTCCGGGAGCTTTTCCCCAGCACATTTGCGTGTAAATTCAGTTGACAGTGATTCAGATTCCGTTCGTTAGCCGCCCTGATTTTCCTGCGGAAGTCTTAGCATATTAAGTCAAATGTTTCTGTACTGCCGATTGCTGTTGGTTCAGTGATCCGTTCCCTTTTTTTTCTTCTGTCCTTACTCGTTATTAATGATACTCTTAAGAAGTTGATTTAAAGATTGCGTTTTTTCGTCATTCCTTCATTTGGAATTAGTTGACAATGGAGATCGAAAGATCGTCGTTATTATTCGTTAATGCCTTGTTTTATTATTTACTTTTTTCCCGAAACAATCACCGCATTTATAATCCGCCAATACGACATGAATTGGAATTTTGTTCTTTTATTTTTTGTAATAGCTTAAAAAGTATAAGTATATGTATATATATTTTTTTTTTTTTGTAAATTTATTGGGAAAATAATATCTCTGAATAGATCTACTTATGTTGTGAACGTAGACATCGTTATGATGCTAGTAATTATTGGTAAATTTTTACGGATTTCGGGCTGTTTCGGGATATTTTCATACGTAACTGCGAATCCTTAAAAAAGCCTTTTAAACGAGTACGTTGTATCGAGAACCAGCGGTTCAGTTGCTGATAGCTGAAATTTTTGTCAGTTTCAATCGTTACAAGCGCACTCACCTTTTTGTAATCTGTGTTTTGTGATACCCTCGGAATGGCTCTCAACGTCCAGATCCCATTCCTTCGATTGTCTTAATTCTCTTGTTATATATGTAAATGAGAAAAAGAAAAAGGAAAATGTATTTAATTTTTGGCTGCCGTTACGATTGATTGATATTATGTTTTGAGGCTTAGTTGACTTATCCAAAATGTTCCTCTTCGTGTTGCCGGTGATGGGTTGACGCTGCTGCTCAAATGTAATTTACGCTCCGTTTGCCATATCCAAATGTCGTGTGCACCGAAATATTTCATTTAAGTTTCTTCATCGGGAAAAGCGAGTGAATTAATCCTAATGCCCCCGCTGTGGATTCTTCTTTCGATTGTACATTTACTGACAGAAGAAAGAAACTTTCAGTAAAAGTGACTTTCGAACCAAAAATTCTTTTACATCACTGAATCATTTTTCGTATCAGTTTTGAAAAAAAAAAATGTTTTGTATATGAAATACGGTCATTAACCAGTCTTCCAACGTTCAAGTAACTTTCTCAAACGAAAGAAAAAAAAATTATCTACGAGAATGTCCCGAAAAGGTTTTTTTTCAAAGCTGATGTGATGTGAATAATGATTATCCATAAGGATCTGTAAAAATTGTTAAAAAAAAAATCTTTTTAATAGGAATTTATAATAATTGTTTTGTAATGTAAGGAGAACGATTCTGCGTTCAATCAGTTAGTAATTATGGCTTAAATTTGTTGGATATAAAATACTTTTATAGGTAACTTAAACTGTGCGCCGCTCAAAAAAAAAATTCATATTAACCTCATTAAAGTCCGGTCATTTTTATATCGTGTATATATTTTTTTTATCTGCGTATAATTATTGTACATATATATATCTCAGATTATCTCTAAAATTTTAATAATTGCTTGTATGTTATTTTTGCGAAAAAAAAAATGTAATACTTATAATGAAATTTCAGTTTCGTTTTCGCTACAAAAACCAAATTATGAACATTAGCATTTTTACAGATCCATGTAATTATAAGTTTTGTAGATATTCTTACAAATCACCTTGCGCTTTTTGTATCTTAAAGACTGCTGTCGTTGATTTTATTTTTTCTTTTTTCCTGTATTGAGAGTATTTCGTTAACTTTATTTTCTTAAGTGTTAAACCAATGATATCAAACTTTGTACGTTTTAATTATGATAATTTTTTCCACAACTGTTTTTAAATTGTAATCATTTTTTTCTCTAGCTATTTTTGTTAAATGCGTTTATGCGAAGCACGAGTTCCGTGTGAGAAAAGCTGCTTAAGATTATTAACGTGCTATTGCGAGGCAAATGTTAAATATATTTATAGGATTTTCTACCTCAATATTTTAGTGAAAACTGATGATTGAGAAAAAAATATTACATTTATTACAACAATTTTTTTTTGCAAGTTGTTTTAATTTTATAATGTTTTGTTGTTCATCATTAATGCAATTTTTTTTCTCCCTCTCTTTTGATATTGTCATTTTATTTTTTGGAAACTTTGTGTATTTTTGATTGTTCCTATCAATTTCTGCGTTGCTTCCTCAATTATAGTTTGTTAGGAGATATTTTTCATTGCTTTTTTTTTTTTTGTTTTCATTCCAAAAATTGATATTTAAAAATTAATTCTGTCATAAAAAGTATACGAAATATTAACCTAACCTTGAAAATCGAAAAATGAAAAATCAGATTTCTAAATTCAATTCTGTAAATTTTTTTTTTTTTTATAGCATATTTTATTCTCAGGTACTTTACTGAATAAAACTCATTCCACTGGCAGCGTCTCGCTGAAGAAAACGTTTCTGCCTTTTGCTGGAATGATAGCTCTGTAAACGAGTTCGACTATGAGAAATTTAAAATTAAAAAAAAAATTTTTGGCATTATTAATTTATGTGACGATACTTAATGATAATTGTACTGATGAGATCATAATCGAAAGCTTTGAACCTTTTGTTTTTTATTTTTATTTTTATCTTTTTAATATATATGCTGAGAGATATATTGTAAAATTTCTTTTTAAATGTTTAAGTGTCGTTGTTCCATTTTGTTAACTATGTGGCGTAAAAATGGAAAAATTTAAAAAAAAAAAAAAAAAAAAAAATCTTTTTTAGTCTTTTAACAAGGTGAGGTTATGTATTCACATCTAGTTTTACTTATAGTAGTGAGAAAGTGAAAAATCTTTTAAAAAAGATTAAAGACTTATGAATATAATTTTGTGAGTACGTTATTTAATGATAATAAATAATTATAAAATGGAAAAAAATTAGTGAATAATAATTCTATCGCGGGATTGTAATTAAAAAGACAAAAATGGAAAAGACAATTTGAGTTGTGTACTTAAAAAATGGAAATTACTCCCGCCTTGCGAATTTTACCTCGATTTTAATCTTACTAAAAAGGAATCTACGTAAAATTAGTAAAAATCTTCATGTCTGTGAATTATTATTATTATCATCATTTTTTTCATTTAGATTGTATTGTGAATTATTAGTTCAAGGATTCTATCTTTAGGTCAGATCTCGGTTTCATATATTTCCAAATGGTATTGTCAAAAAAAAAGACTTTTTGCATACGGTTTTTTTATATTCTGCTCCCACTTAATACTTCATGTTAGGAAAGCATGAAATATCTTAGAAGAACGGTCCTTAGTGAATCTCTCACCCAAAATGATTGACGTTCGAATCACTTTCATCAACTTTTAAAAGCTTCCAATTTCAGTCAGGATCCATGATTCAAATCAATCTGCCTCATAATATTTTCTGTACCATTCGCCTGGAGCTTCGTCGCGAGACCTTAAATTAAATGTAATGTACATTGTCTATTTATCTTTTCAAAAATGAAATTTGTTGATTCATGCTTAAGAATTTTGCAAAGTATCTCAGTAAAATTTTTCAATTTTTATTAATTTATTAAACGTAGTTGCTCTAACAAGTGTTTTACGTGATAATCTTTAAAAAGAGACAGTAAAATAACTTCTTCAACATAGTTGAAAACTTTTGTTTGTTTCGGTATTTTAAAGTGATTGTAGTAAAATCTTCCTTTATTACTTACTCATGGTGAGATAATTTCCAAATTTTACCAGTTTAATTGCACTCATTTAACCTCAGGAAATCCCCTTTTAATGTAACGCTATTCTTTGTTTATCGTTAATTGACTTTTGTTCTAGATTAAATTGTCCCTTTCAAAAGGAAACTACAGTATGCAATAACTTATCCGATCTTCAATTTCAAATTAGAATGTTTCAGAAGTTGTACCTACCTTGATTTAAATCGTATTTTGATTTATAATCATTTTTTATGTGATAGCTCTTACCGTTTTACCGACATCTTTCTTTGGCAACGTGTAGATGAAAAAAATATTAATTAATCCTTTATTTTTAATGGAGGATGAAATTTTAATACAATTGCATATCAATTAAATGCGATTTCCTATTTGTTAATGTTCACTTACGAACTTTCAAAAATCGCTAGCGCTATTTTGAAAAACAAAAAAAAATTGACCGTTACAGAAAATGAAAAAACGGCCATATTGGCACTTTAAGACAATATCATTTATTAATCTGTAAATTTACGCCAATATTTACAGATTCACATCGATATCTGACCCATAATTAGAAGAGGGCCTAGAATTTTGTGATGAAATTGCTAAATTCTTTCTTTTCAAACTTCTCTCTTGCTCCTTTATTTGAATGCCCTCGTTTTGTATTAAAAAAAAAAAAAAAGTTCTTTTTTTTTAAATAGAACGTTCTAGCATAAAGAATAAATTATGCATAATTACCCATATATTAAATGAAAAAAATGTTATTAATAAGAAAAAGAACTTAAGCAGAATTTTAGAAGGAAAAAGAAAATAAATAATTTCCAACAGGAATAATGTAGTCGTGTAGATAAATTCGTTAAAAATTCATTTTCCCTTACAGAAAGATATGTAAACATAAAGAAACCAAGAGTCGAATACTTCACGTCAACCGCCATCCGTGATTAAACCGGAAGAGAAAAAAAAAAAAATGCGACCGCTACCGACGTCACGCTTCTCCGCGCGGCGACAATTTTAACGGTTTTTTTCAAAATTTTCAAGTATTCTCTCTTCGCATTGTCGTTGTATATATCATTAAATATAATCCAGTTTTCCAAAAAAAAAAAGAAAAAAAAAAGCTATCTCAACTGTATTTGATATTATAAACATTAATAATTTATATCGAAAAGTATGTAATATTAATTATTAATATAATGATACTGAGAAAAATAAAAATTTTTATTTTATTTTAAAAAGGAGGAATTCAAAGAAGCAAAAAAGTTTTGTGAGGATTCAAGCAGTTAACGGTCAAAATAAGCTTTTCTAAATTACCTCAGTTTGTTGTGATTTGAGGCATATTTACGGGCAAGGCATCTATTTTAAGGTAAAAGTTTTTTTAGATTTGAAAAATTCCCGGCCACTCGTTAATGTGAAAATTTTCGCCCTTACTATCAAAAAAAAAGCATGTATAGATGGCCACAGAATTATTAACTCTATATGTGAGTGAATATTTTTCGGTCAATTCCTTCTAGGCAATTAATCATTTAAAACGGTGTTAAATCAGTTTCGTCCAATGTGTTTTTACAATTTGCATTCGTTTTTTCACAATTCGGATATCGCAGGTCTCTTCTCAAGATGTGAATTTACGCAACGGAAATCTTTCCCAAAAATTTTCCGTGAGATTTCACGTGAGCCGAAAAAAAAAAATTGGATTTTTTATTTCTTTTTATATTTTACGCTTCTTTTGGAATCGCAAGTTTCGTGTTTTTGCTCCGAACAAATTAAATTAATCTTATTATTTCATTAATCATTAAATTTATTAAATAAATCTTATACAGTTTTCTTTTTCTGCTTCAAAATAACGTAAATGAAAATTAATTAGTTTGCTGGATTAAGGGTCTGATGCCAAAGCAATAAAATACATTTAAAATAATTAAACGCCGAAAGAAATTAATAGTAGTTCTTGATATTATTTAGATTTTTGAATTTTAAAGTGTAACTATGAAAGGTGAATTCAAAATGAATTTGTTGCATATGTGAGTGTAAAAAAAAAAGAAAAAAAAAAAAGTTTAATTTTTGCAAGATGGATATTTTATTAGTTTTAGGTATCCTTTTAAATTTAATTTTTTTTTAGATATCGAGAGATCGCATAGATTATTTAGATTCAGATTTTTATATCAAGGTGAAAGATTTCTGCATCAAATGATATTTATTTTTAAATAATATTAGAAAAATATAAAATCTATAATAAGAATAATGCTGTTCATTATCATCAAAAGTCTGTCCGTGGGCAGATTCTAATCCAGTTATCTTCAATTTAACCTTACCAATGCTTCGAGATGTCAAATAAATGGTAAATTATGATGGACGTTAAAAAAATTTTTTTATTGGAACAGGGCAAAGTTGGAAATGAAATTAGTTGAAAATCGCGGATCCCGTCTGACTTCCGCCCTTTTTGGGGGCAAAGGGAATCATTGAAAGGAGTCTAACGTGCAAATGCATCATCAGATGCGAATTTAATGACCGAATTCCTTCGCAGCGAATTCCGCTCTGAATATGTGAAGCGACACGTATACCGAAAATTAATATTTTTGATGTTCACCTCTGCAGTGTGAGAACTGGCAATGAATGAGTCGGGAAAAAAATTTGATTCAGTTTCTGACGGACACGACGCCGACGCCGAAAGTTCATTCCGTCTACGTCCCTTTCGCACAAAGCGTGCCGTGTCTTTTTCAGGTAAACAAAATATCCGCAGAAACAACCGTTCAAAGTGGCTGTCGCCTGCCTCCCCCTCCCCGACAGGCAGAAAAGTCGCTGATTATTTTATAAAAGGCAAAAAATTTTTAAAACGGTGAGTCTCCATTTCTTTCTATTATAAATTTTTAGCATTTATCTTTCTAAATAATGCTTTAGTTGTAAATTATACCTGATGAATTTCGAATTTTAAAAAACGCACATAATTTTGTACATTTATACACATTATAACGCCGCATATATATATATATATATATTAAGTGGCGTAACTAAAAATATTTTCGGTTTTAAAATTATTTCGATATAAATCTGAAAACTTCTTTTGTATATGTTCATACGTATATATATTTTTTTAAGATGAATACAGCCATGTTCTGCTTTTGCTACTTTTCTCAGTGCTCATGAAATTAAGTTTCTTACAACTAAGCATTAATTTATTACATTTTTATCGATAACATTTTAATTTTTTTTAAAATCGGATCTATCCTATTAATGTAATTATCTGTAATGTTTTTAAGCGGAATTTGAGATTATTAATGTTGGGGCTTTCGATATTCGATGAATCGATTTGAATTAATAATAACAGATTGATGCGGAAAAAATGAAAATTATTTTCTCCGTAACATTCAAATGCATATGCATTTCATTCTAGTTCACTGTTTGTGTATCTGCTTCTCCTTGCATGACAAAAAATATCTTATGGTTAAATCCTTATTAACCAATGCCTCGCTTATTTTACATATAGAAATTTTTTCGCGGCTTCGCTCTCGCCCATGCTTAATTGTCGGTTTACATGTTCATTGGGAAACGTCCATCAAAATGTCAACCGCATAAGATATATAGATAATATCTTCCTAATTGCAATATCCTTTTCTTCGTAGAATACCGTGAAATCACCATTTTAAGACAGTATTTCAGTTAAAAAACTTATTTATTGAATCGTATTAGGGGCTAACGCCAATCCAATTGGGAGCAGAAAATCTCTATGTCTTTTGCCTGGTGACCAAAAGAAATATTTTTCTTTTAATTGGATGTTTAGCTCGGCCCTGGAACGGAATAAGATACACCGAGGAGTACATAAAAACGTAATGAGGTCTATTATAACAGAAAAGAATTGTCGTGGAAATACAGAACGAACATGCGATACATTTAGAGCAACATCATCGAGAACATTATCCAAATTTATTGTTTTGATATAAATAATGGATGAACTGTGTTATTTATTATGAATTTTACCTTTGCTTTTTTTTTTTTTTTTTTTTATTGTTAATCATTTATGTTCTCCGACATATATTCAATGTTGTAGGTGTAAATGTTAGGATAGTGAATGTATCTGTTGTTAATTCAGGGCATTCAACACGCTGTCTGCTACGCGGTGGTTGATGATCCAATTTTCTGGCTCAGGAGTTTGACTGACAAGAATTAAGATTTTGCTGCGGCATAAATTTAAGTGTAGATTATTAAATTTGTATATTTATGAAAAGATTCGGATGCTAAAATTGAAGATGTTGAGAGGTTTAATTGCCAAAGAGGAAAACCGAATAAATTATATTGGAAAGTAATCACTGGCGTGTACAATAATTTCTTTGGGTTCCCTTATTTAAGAGCCTCTTCATCTGCAGGTCCGCAGTAATTAACCTAATCTGGAAGCGCCTTATTAAATACCTGAAGGTTTGTGTCATGAGGACGGCGAAAGGCGGCTACATTTTCTTTTAACGAACATAACGAATGGCTTCGATTAGAACAGCTTCCGAACAAAGTGAACATTTTCATCCCGAACTGTGCGGAGGAGGCATCATCTCTTCTTGCTTAAATCTTGAATTTCAGCTGTGATGTATTTTTCAGTTGATTATAACTGGTTCATCAAACACATTCGTGCTATAATGATACTTGTGCTATAAAATACTTCGCTTTTGCTTTTTAACTGGCATTCATTCTTTCACCTCTCACGACCACTCTTGTTAGACATGCTCCTTACTTGTAAATAATCATCTTTAATTTTGCAGTATAGTTCACATTTTTTCACTGTACTTTTTTTTCGCTATTGCATTTGTTTTCTTATTGTTACCAATCCAATTTATGTTGAAAATTTACAACCTTTATTAAGGTAAAATTTCAAAGGAGAGACCATCCGGAGGCGATCGCAAAGAGCATTTATATCGCATGTACCTTTAGCGTTTTTGAACATATTTTCGTGATTAAAAAAATATACAAAATCATATTATTTTCATATAATAAGAATTTTCTCCGTAGCTCCCAATCGTCGAATTGGTGAATTGCTACATTTTTGAGCCTTTGACCAGATTATCTGCTTCGAATGCTGAAAGTTTTGAAGAATCACCAGTGGAGAAATCGCACTTTCAGAAGGACCGAAAGGCTCAGGAAGCCAAAAATCGGATTCAAACTTAAGATTTATTTATAATCCCCCTTAATTACTTAATTCCCAGAGTGAGATGACTTCTGATCTTTGGCCGAAATGATGGAAACCTGAAGGTTCTCCAGGGTTCTGATGAGTAAAGGGAAGCAACCTATGGGAGCCACTTCTCGGTCTACCTTTGATTTCTTAACGGATGAATGGTCGCCTAAAATTGTTCACTACATCATTGTAAATGTCATTCATTCATTCATTCATTGATATCTTAATTTCATTCATACACAGGAGTGAAGTTTAATTTTCGAAGCCACAAATTTAATCAGTGTTCCATTAATCTTCAAAATAAATCTTTGGATAACCTCGAGTCAATTAATCGATCTTCGACGTAATTTTTACCTATGAACTGAATATTTTTCAGCTTTGACCGAACCGACGGGTTGCTCATTATGTATTTTATTTTCAGATTGTGTAAGAGCGAAGTCACAAGAAAAGAATGAGAGTGTAACATCTTTGTGGAAAAACAATTTCACCAAAGAAGATAGTTTAACTTAAGCTTTTATATAGACGAATTTGAAGAAACTACCGTGATTAATTATGAAGATTCTCTCCCTTGTCTTAATGCTGGTTCTTCCAATTGCTCCCGGATTGTCGGATGAATCTCATCACGAGTTTCCGCCGGAAGATGGATTTTATGCATCGGCATCGTCTTCCACTTCTAAATGCCATCTCTCTCAAACAGATTGTGCCGATCGTGAAGAACATTTGTACGACATTTATTCGCATTTGCTCAGTTTCCCTTCGAAACAGATAAACTATTATAAAATATTTCTTAAGTACTGGGATGTTTTGCCGAGATGGTTTGAGATAATCCAGAAAATTTATGGTGAGTAAATGACATGCGCTCTTATTCCTAAGCCGAGCAGCTACTACTTATAAATATTTAAAGGAATATTGTTTCAACAAGAGCACTGGTATTATAACCTGCGTAAATTCCTTCTTTCGGTGAAAGGAAATTCGCGGCTTTGAATTTCACAATTCCTAGTTATAATTAATACAATGATACCAATTTTAATTGTCTTAAATAAATCTTCAATTATTTTTAACAGGACAGCAATCGAAAAGACGAACGATAAACGAAAATTCCCTTCTGTTTATGAAACTGAATGCGCTGCTGAACAGAAAATCCGAACCTGGTCAGACCAACGGTTCTGCGAGATATCGACGCATCGGCATAAGACGCGGTTCCGAGTTTTTGGGAAAAAGAAGCCTTCTCGAAGCCACTCCATTTGGACTCATCGCAAATCCCGGAGTTCTGCACTCGGTCGCAGCAGGCACCGACGACCAGCGGCAGGGCACGTTCAATCAGCCTTCGAAAGCCAACTCGGGAGTAAAAATGATAAGAAAAATGGGCACGGAGCTACTCGGCAAACGACGGGATACGGAAATGCTTGGGAAAAGAAACGTCGAATTGCTGGGGAAAAGAGGCATCGGGCTTCCTGGGAAGAAAAGGCAGGTTCTGAGGGATTACAATTACTTGAGCGAAGTAGAGCCGATATTGCGGATCTGCAACGACGGAAAAGTGCCACGCGACGAATCTGAACTCATTTGTGCAGAATTAAATATTTACTAGGAGGAAGGCGAAGAATATGGGAAAGAAAGGCCTGCACAACTAAGTGAATAGAATCCAATCAGTAGTGAAGTTCGGTGGTTGTACAAGCTTGCTCGAAATCCATGCGATTTCTTGTATTTATTAAAGAATATGTAATAAAATAAGTAGAAATATTCGGTAATGCGCAAATACAGTTATAAATTATGTAGTTCGGATCGTAGAAAGAAATAAAAAACGAGAAAAATCGATAAGATATAAAAAGACGTTAATTATAGATGCTCATAATGTAGCAGAAGAAAAATATTATACGTAAAATCACTAATTAACCATGTATGTAGAATAATATTTGTTAACAATTACTTTTATTCTCAGACACGATTTCAAATTGGATGCAGCAAAAGCGGAGCAAGCATTTCACCATTCCTTATTTAACGCCGTATGCGGAGGTGGCTTCCGGCGGGTTTCCGGGGATGAAAACTCCGATTATGCCGCTAATTAACCATCAGTGGTTTTTCGGACGTTTTCCGGTTCCATTTTTCGATGATGGACATGATTCGACCGGCGTGTTTTGCACTTTTAACGTTTTAATTCCCGATTTTCGTAAAACGCGAAGCTATCAGTCTCACAAGGATTTAACGCAACGGATGCAGGGAGGCAAAGGTAAAAAGTTCCTCGGTTTTTGACACACTTAAAGCGTCCGATTTCAGTGCTGTAATAAAAGCAGGGAAATAAAAGGCTTTATGCGATTTCGATGTATTAAAACATTGGCGTTCCGCCTTACGGCCCCTGATTTATTAACCTTTTATTATTTTTTATTATTATCGTCATTCGGATGTTCATTAGATTATTAAAAATAAATTCAAACTTTCCGTTTGAATGGGGCATAAACGAATGCGGTTTTTGTGGCGGAAGTTTCATTTTTGGATTCTATTAATACTTCATCAGGGATTTTTTTACACGTCTCACGGCAGCATCAGCCGCAACAGAAATCGAATATGTTGTCTATACATTTTGACTTCTTTCGGGGGTGGGTTTTGTAAATGAAAGCTTTAAAGCATCGAACCTTCTTTTTTTTTTTCATTTCGATTCATAAATGGAAACGGGCGGGTTGCGCCTCTTGCGTTTGGGTTATGCATTGGGGGAACGTTCGAACGTTGCATTTTACGTGAAAGCGCCTTCTGGTTCCACTTCATCCTAACCACGTTGCGTTTGAAGCTGGTCGGGATTTGCCTTTATTTTTACAATTTACAATTACAGCTACTTCGAATAGGTTTTTTTTTTTTAATCTCGACTTTCATTACCTTTTGCCGTAACATACGGTCAAAAGTCCTCGCCTGAGGCAAAAGTCCCAGTAGTCGTTTCTTCTTCCGGAATAACTGCTGCAGGCTTCCGCTTGTGTCGCAGCTTCGGTTCTCCGGAAGAGAAGAAGGTAAATAGAAGTTTAAATGCGTTAAGATGTGCCGGGCGTTCGATCCAGATCCAGAAGAATTTGTGCTGGAATTTTGTGAGATTAACGCTGAAACGTAGCTGAAACGTCGTGAGCGTCGGAAGAAAGCGCCGGAACCGCAACGGGAGAAAGGCCTCGGGGGGCAATGCCATTGGTCAATGCCGATCGCCGTTCACCAATTACGCGTCCTTCCCGACTTCCAATGTTCCGGCGTTTTGGGCGCGAAAGTAAACCGCTCTCCTGGATTTCCATTTGCGTCATTTCATTTCCACCGAAGTCAGGCGGCGGCCGCGACGAAGCCATTTTCAGATTCGCTTCGCCTTAATTGTTCCATCAACCTGTCCGGTAACATTTTCCGCTTTCTCTTTATCATCGAATGCATTCCGGATGAGCCGCGAGTCTCCGTAGCGTCTCGCATTGCGACGACGGGTTGAGGGTGGGAGCTTGAAGGGGTTTGCCGTTACCGGGGCCGAGGGAGGGGAGGGATCGACGGCAGTGCCAACTTAGAAAATTTGCAAGAGCATTTTGCGCGTTCGCGTTTCAGAAAATTTCACTGTCATCCCGGATATTCGGGCCACAAAATATTCAATTCTGTTTTTGTCACGTAAATAAAAGACATTATAAAATTTAATAAAAATTCCAAATGATGATTTTGCATTTTAACGGTTGATTCATCGCAGCCATTGTACGTTTCTTTGGGTGTCGATAAAGGATCCGTGCGTAGAAGTTAATGCAAAATATCTCGGCGGCTGCGGTGAATTAATTTCCTTGGGTTCGCCAGGGATGCAAATGGCTACATTTCGCTATAAAAGGCTTTTAAATTGATTAAATCAAAGAGATTAAAGTACGAGTTTCTATTAAAAGATCTTCCATAAATGAATTATTTAAATAAATTATCACATTTATATATATATATATATACACGTATGTATGTAATTCACGCGATTTATTTAGTTAATTTTTTGCGATCCGAAACGAGTTTTTAGTTACTCCCTTCATCCGATTTAGTTAAAAGCGTTTTCCTGATAGCCTGGAGGTTGGCAACACTTTTTTTTGCGGTTGAAATCCCGTTGAATTTGATTTGGCTCCAAACCCGTGCTTCATTAACCGTTGGCACCCGGACCGAATTTTGTGATTGACAATCGCGTCACCTGTCTCGGAAATCGCAAATTTTGAGTTTCACGTGGCATTAGTCCGGGTATACCGCGAGGAATGCACGATTTTGACGCAAGCCGCGGTATTCCGGAAGTTGGAGTATCGATCCCCTGTCACTCGTCACCAGAGCCTGAAATAATCGCAGCCAAGGCTTTTCTCGATGATTTTATCTTGCGAATTTGAGATCGGCCCCGTTGCCGGTTAAATGATCTTCATTTTGAACGCCGGAGTGACGCGCGATGTGCTCCCGCGCTCCGCGGACAAACGACCTCGTCCGAGATGCCCGCCGAATTTTTTTTTTTTTTTCCGGCGAAAAGCAACGACGTCACTTCCCTCTTTTCCAGGTAGTCCCCTGCGGTTGGAGCCTTGCTCCGGATAACCCGTCCTTCCTTTGCGTCCGTTTGCGGGCGATTCCACCGAAGCCGATGCGAAACGGAAAAGTTGAGCCGAAAATTGTTTTTTATTTTCCCCCCTAACAGAAGATTCAAAATATCGGAATCCGCGCATCGGACTGCGGCAGGCCGTACTCGTCCTCACAACGAAAAATGTAACGATCATTTCTTAATGGCAACCTTGAGAAGAGAATAAGTAAGCGAAACTGGAAATTTCCGGCATTTCGATTCGTCCAATTCCCCTATCAATGTTTCGATTATGTAAAAAAAAAAAAAAAAAATAGGAAATGCCAGAAACCGAACGAAAGTTGAGATAAATCAAATTAAATTTGGGAAAAATTTCCCACTTTTTCCCCCTTTTCGTCGCCGGTGAGGGAGGAGGCCCGATTCTCGGGCATGATCCGGAAGCGGAAGTCGTTAGAGTGAAAAAAAAAAAAAAATGCAACGGTCCAAACGGACGAAAAATTAACGAGGAAAAAAAAACGGTCGGAACAGGCGGAAACGACGACGGGAATCAAAGAAATTCATTTCTCCGAAAGGAATAATTGCTTCCGACAATTGGAGCGAAGGGGAAGGGGAAACGGAACGGGATCTTGACCTGGGACACGGAGGGACGCAATTTGAAATGTCTTCCCGCCATAAAAGAAAACCAAAGCGTTATTGACTTTCTTATCTGTTTACACAGCGGCCGGCAATATTTCAGCAGTTCTGCCAACGTGAGCAAGCGAAGAGGTCGCGTTTTATTTTCTTTAAATAACGCCGACATTTTCAGTCGGAATGCAGCACGGTGCGCCGGAAAATATTTTTAAATCGCGTGTCTTTCATTCCGCGGGATTTTCATCGATTTTTCGCGATTCGTGAAAACAAGAGCCGGATCATTTCGGCCGATTTTGATCTATTCATTTTTCAAGGCGGGAGAGGAAAAAGAAAAAAAATTTTTTTTTTTTTTGATTTTTCTAATATTTCCACCATTTTTTTTTTCGGCGGAGTCATCAACTTTTTGCTTGCCCGGTATTTTAATTCCCCATTTCTCCCGTTTTTAAAACCGAGTTATAAATTTGCGAGTTGGTACATTTTGCTATAAAGCCGAGACACGTATAAATAATTAAACGAGGATCTCATTATGTGAACCGGTTTCGTCCTGATCGTCACGCGTGGAAACTGTTTAAGGATCGAAAGGTGGAAATCCAAATGCCGGTAAAAGTTGAAAAATAACGGATAAGAGGAGCTTTGCTTGTCGCCGATGGCCGGGGTTTTGTTTGTCGCGTGCATTCCCACGAAGGAATACGAAAGGGAGCTGAATCCGATACTGAGCGTGGAGAAAAAGGCGAACAAACCGAACGTGAAGATACACCAGGGGAACGACGTCGCCCTCGACGTGGATTGCGAGCAGGTCAGTCTCCTGGCGGACGCGGAGGACCCGGTTCAAACGCCGTCGGAGAGGTTTTCGGATCACTATCCCGCTGGCAAGGGCGCGAAAGCGGAGGATGATTGCGGGAAGACGGAGCACACACCGTCCAGAGGAGACAGAGCGAACGACGAGGGAAAGAAGACGAAGCTCGAGATACAGCCCGACAGCAGCATGGAGGAGGTAAAATCGCGTTCCGACGGAGGATATTTTCCGAATTCGATTTCGAAAAATTAAAGCAAATGCAATTTCAGATCTTGATCTGTATACTGAAGAGTCTAAAAATAGAGAACTATTCGTGGCTCCCCGTCAGGAACGAGAAATCCATTCACGTGGTGTTTTCCGTACCGGAAGGACCGTCTTTTGAGGAAACACTCCACGCACTCACCAAATGGGGCATTGGCGTAAGATGCAAATCTTCTCTCGGGTGAGTGACCAACTTTATATTCATTCCGACACGCGTAAGACATTTATCCGAACCTCGCTTCACGTTTTCCTGGACGTGGCTGCAACCCGGAAACGGAAAGCCTTCGGCAGGAAACGGCGGAGCCACCTAACCATTCGGTTAATCCTGATCCGCTGTGGAGTGGCTCACGCCCAGATTTAATCTGATAGGTAAAGCGATAAAATTTTGAAATTTGTGTCAATTAGCTCTGACTGAGGGGTTCATTCTTTTTTCTTCAATGAGAATCTTTCGGCGGAGAAAAATCGCATCATTTCGCTTCCGTTTCCGCAAGCGCCAAAATGCTCGCGAGGGCGTTCGACGGTTGGGGAAGAGCCCGGTCCCTGGACATGATCCAGGAGGCAGCGGCAAGGCGTCGCTTCGGCGTCGCCGCGTCTGGCCGAGTCGAACCCGTTTGCCGCGGGGGAGGGTTCCCTCGTTTTTCGATCGGGGTTTAGAGAGCTGCGATTTTGATCCGGGACCGCGGATGAAGCCCTCATCGATCTCCGAGCTTCGACGGGATTGCGAGTGAAGCGGGAGAAACGGGAATACGGGAGGGAAAATGTCGGTTTCCGAGGCGCCGTCGAATATCGACGAAGCTCTCGATTGTCGCTGTCGTTTCCCGTGACGACGCCGCGTTTCGGTTCCGATCGCCCTCGCTGCGGGAGCGGAAAATTGCGGGATGGTTTCTCACTGACCCCCATTCCGCAAATGGGGGTCACAAAATTCCGCCATTTTCAAGTTATTCACTCTGTCGGAGCCACGCGTCTCGGGCGGCAAAACGCCCGACACCGACCGTGGAAATTGCCAACTCGGGAAATCCAATTTCTCGGGGTCTCGTTCATTATAACTTTCAGTTTATGTTACTTGCCCTGCAAACTGTCGCTTTCTGTTTGGCTTGGGCAGCGGGTCTGTGGAGCAAAAAAATTACTTTTTATACATGGTCGCTGAATAATTTCATTTCAAGAAACATAAATAATATGTAACTGCTTACTCTCTTGTTAACTTAGTTTTTTTTTGCCATTGCATGAAAATTAAAAATTGTTTATGATGAAGAAATCCGTTTGTTAATGGTGTGTTTGAAAGGTGACTGATTGATTCAAAAAAAATGTATGAAAAGAATGGCAGATTCAACAGAATTAGTACCGTCTGTTAAGAATCTGCTATATATCATGATATCATACGCTTACACGTACAGATATACAGATACGTTTCCCGCATACATGTAACGTTTTTTGTTTAAGTAGTGGCATTAAGATAAGGTTATAAAGAGTTGAGTTAGTAAATGGATATCATAAATAATTGATCTTAAAATAGAATTAATACATTTTTATTGCTATTCTATATAATATATATACATATAGACGATAATGCATAATCCTTGAAAACCTACATTTCAATTTGATAATATTTTAGTGATAAAAAATATATTCACCAATTGTGTGAATTTTTATTGTTTCTTTCTTACTTTAAATTTCCCGTTGCAAAATATTAAGTTGACATTATTTGCGGAATTTTTTTTTTCTTCTCCCGGTGTTTTCTTTCCTTATCATTTTGTGAAAATCAACAGTTAATTGTGTGTGCACGATAAAAAGAAAGATATTTCGAAAAAATTTTTCTCGGTGATTTGTTAAAGGGAAAATAAATTTGATCGAGCGTCTCTTTGGAGAAACCGCTCCCATTGGACGGATCGTCGCGGTTGCTAAAGTCACGCTGTTTGAACCATTTCATGTGTTCCGCTCCCTCTCGCTCCGAAAAGGTGTCATCCTCGTGTGAAATTCGCCTTCGGTTCTCTCCCCCCTCCCTTCCCTGCCACCCGCTTCGCAGTCGTCCTTCGGCGAGTATTTAGCAAAACTTCCTGCCAAACAATAACTTCCTTAGAGTTATTTTTAGATTTCTTTTCAACGTGGTCTCAAAAATGCTACTGCATTGATTTCTGCTTTATCTTTTCAACGCGGTGGAAGCTGACGGTGTCAAGGTCCTTGAGATTGTCATTTTATGTCGTCGGAAATGCGTTAAAATGTTTACACTTGTTTTTCGGTCGAGGAAAAAATAATTATTGCGGTTGGAAAACCGAAGCGATTCTCGGTTTCCCCATTTAAGGGCATGTTTAGCTTTCGCGACGGTGCTGCCAACCTAAGATCGGCAACGAATTTCCGCGAGCCCCGACCTTGAGCGGAAGTGCCCGGAAAGAAAGTCAATCCGAGACGAGCAAAGGAAGAAATAAAACGCGGAGAACCCAAGGTCGGGAAATCGTAAATAAAATTTAAGATGGAATAAAAAATTATTTTCGATTGGCCATTTATTAAATTGTCCCAGGGTCGGAGCCATTTTGGCTGCTTCATCGAAATTCCCGAGGTTTCCCTGGGCGCAGATAAATGGCCGCCCGGCGAGGCATCCAATTGCACTGGCAGTGGGAAGGACGTCAGGAAAGGTTCCTCCGGGTTAAACGAAAAAAAAAAAAGACTTTTCCCATTTTTAGCCGTAACTCCGGAGAAGGTTTCGTTTTTGAATAAATAATTTGCACCGTCGAACGAATCGTCGTTTAAAATCCGCCATTTTTTTGGAGTTACCCGTTTCTTACGCGAAAAATTTCGCGATGAAGGAGGCTTCTGCAGCACGAGGCCAGCCGGTTTCACCGGAAACCGCCTTTGGTACTCTTCGTCGTCCTTAGTCCTTTGGAAGCTTCCTCTCGCCTTTCCGGTTCCGCGGAGACGTGCGTCGCACAGCGTCGTTCTTTGTTTAATTTCCGGCAGGTTTGGCCGGCTTCGCCCTCGACCCGGGTCGGCGTCTGGGACGCGAAAAGTGTCGTTCCCAAGCTCCTTTCGCGGCTGGGGCCATTTCGGCATTTTCCATCGGAGACCGCAGGATGGCTTTGTGATTGATGACTCAAGCGGAAGGCGTGCGGTTTTCGAGGAGGTTCGCCTCCGGGTGTCCGCCCGCGGTGCAGCCTTGACGGGTGCTCGACCAGCCTGACGGATGATTCGGCCGCGGAATTGGTTCGTACCCGAATCGCTTCGGGCATCGGGTCGCCCCGAACCTGTTGTGGCAGGTTTTGCCTCCGCGATTGTATCAATTCTTTTTGGTGGCAGTTACCGAAAGTTGCCCGAGTTGCCGTCGGACGGGAGGAGTCCTGGGTCGGCGATCGGGACCGAATCAAGGATTGAAATCTCTCCGCTTTCTTTTTCAGGGTGGTGCCGTACGCTTTGTACTTCAAGTCGGGGGATTCGGAAGGTGACGACGACGACGACTCCAAACTGAAGTAAGTTCGGATTTAACGGATGACGCCGCGAACTTCCGGTAGGAACTCGCGATTCGCCGGCAGGGCGACCGTCGAGGAGGCGTCTTCCGCCTTGACCGTCAAACGAAAAAGAACAATCGCTGAGGTGTTGAGCTCCGTTTCCTTGCGTTCTCATTAACGCGTCGTTAATTATTTTACTTCCACTTGTCACGGATCTCCATTGTTTTTGTTTTACACTTTTTGGGCGAGCTCTTCGCGAAAATAAACGCGAAATCGTTGTGGCCGCTCCTAGACGGAAGTTTCTGCCTTCGGTAGTGACGTCGACTTCGTAGTAATCGAAAATCGATAGGACGGAAAGGTCATGGAAGTCGAACTTTCGTTTCGTCCCGCTCTTGCCACGTTTTTTCCTTTCTGGTTCTTTTCAGGGGTAAGGATTCGAGCAAATCGGGATGGAACGAGTTCGTCCTTTCCGTGGTGAGGTCTCGACTGGCGGTCGCCCAGGTCGTGGAGAGCGTCAAAGGCAGCGCAAAACTCACGTTTGACTACGTTTGCTTGATCATTCTGGCGGGGTAAGTGATGCGGAGGAGAAGAGGAACCGAACGGAGCGAGCGGAAGACGGGGGTTGGGCACTTGGAGCCTCCGAGATCCGTCCCTTCCTTTTTTCGAACTTCGGACGAGGCCCGGAAGGTGGCGTGCGTTTGGGATCCGCGATCTGCCTTTCGGATTCCAAAAGCCCGTTGCACGATGCGGTCCTCCCAGCTGCAGCTTGGGAGGACGAGAGAATCGCCTCAGGGGATTTGTTCAATTTCAGCACGATCGCCGCCGTGGGGCTCATCGAAAATAGCGTGGTCTCGATCGTGGCAAGCATGCTGATATCGCCGCTGATGGGGCCGATCCTCGCCGGCACTTTCGGAACCGTGATCCACGACCGCAAGCTGCAACTGATGGGCGTTCGGAACGAGCTGTTCGGGCTCGCTCTGACGATACTCGTGGGATTCGTCATAGGTCTCATAATCGGGAACTTCGACGAGTACAAGGTGAACGGGCAATGGCCGACGCAGGAGATGCTCTCGAGGTGAGTTTTGCGCCCGCGAATCCGCGAGGCCTCCCGCCGGTCGGTTTCTCGGGTTGATTCTCGGTTCTTCCTGCTTTTCAGAGGTTTGCTGCGGTCGCTCTGGGTCGGGGTGTTGATCGCTCTTCCGTCCGGGGCCGGGGTGGCTTTGGGACTGCTGGGAGACAATTCGGGATCGCTGATCGGGGTGGCAATTTCGGCTTCGCTCTTGCCACCGGCAGTGAATGCGGTAAGATCCGGGGCGGTTGTTTTAAGTTTGGCGAATGGCTTCGACCGCCTTCGACGCGGCGTTCGCTCCCGCGCTTCGAACGCCTTCAGTTAAGCCGCGGCTCGGCGTCAGCTCGCAGACTGAACGCGAAGAAGACTTTTGATTGTTCTCCTTATCAGAATTTATGACGGGAGCTGTCACGTCGCGTGTCGACGCAAAACGTCCGCGAATCCCGAGCGTACGCGGATGTATCGTTTCCGGCGGAATTCACCTCTGCCGAAGCTCTTCGCCGCCTCGAACGCCCCCTCGGCGGCTCGTTCCACGAACGTTTTACTTTCGTACTTTTCAGGGATTGCTGTGGGCTTTGGCAGTTTTATCAGCAGTATTTAACAGAACAACCGACGAAACATTCCCCAGAATAACGGAAAAAATTTACTCCGATCATCCGCCCTCCGAGTACGCCCTCCTCGGGTGCGTTAGTTTAAGTCTCACTCTGGTGAACATCATTTGCATATTCGTGGCAGGAATCGTCGTCCTTAAGGTGGGCTTCTTCCTCGCACGGCCCTGGTTTCGAAAATGCTCTTTCGTCGGAAGAACTTCTTAAATTTTTTTTTTTTTTTTTTGTTTCAGATTAAGGAGGTGGCCCCGAGGGCGCTGACCGACGACGTGCAGCAGTTCTGGCACCACGACATAAAGGTGGCGAGAGATTACAATCGTTCGCTGAACAAGGAGGACGCCAGACAGTTTGAAAAGCAGTAAGTCGCCGCCGACGGTTGCGGATCTGAAATTGACGGTTGGCTCCGAGCGATCTCGAGATTCATTCCGCCGGATCTTCCAGGTTGGCCCAGGAGTTGGCAGCCCTATCCGAGGACCGGGACCAAAACATGACGATCTCGCCCGGAGACGATTACATGGCACTGAGGCGGAGAGTGAGTTCCATGTACCACTTCTCTCCGGACACCCTGAGGCGAATTTCCATCGGTCCGAGGCGTCTGAGCCAGGCTACTTGGTCCCCGAGTCCGTCCAATTCGATGGAGAACCACCGGAGATCCTCCCTGCGAGATTTGGAAAAGTTGTACGCTTCCCTGGGAGGCTCCGAACCGCCCAGGCTGTCCGTGTCCGGGCCTTGGAAAGTCGGTGAGTGAGGTTCGGAAGGATGGGTTTGGGTGTGCGGCGGTGCCGGGGCGTGCAAGTGATTTATTTTGCAATTCCGGTAGGTGCCCCGCCTCTGCGAAGAGGGAAGCAGTCGGAGGACCTCTCGGGACTCTCTCCCATCATCGAGAACCAGGATAACGCCGAGGAGGCCGAGGAGGGAAAAGGCCGTCGGAGCTCGTTTCTGCCTCTTCGGCGGAACCAGAGAGGTCACCGATTCACAGTCATCCCGACGGCTTCTGATCCCCTGAAAAATAATTTGTGAGATCTTTCCTCACCTTCGAATGTTTGTATAGTATAAATAAATAAATTTATTTAATTATCTACGTGTGATCGTTATTCGTTCTGCCCACGATCCGAGGCGTTCGCCTTTTCCGGTTCGGCCGCGAATTTTCGGGGCGCGGGACGATGCCCGGTTCGAGCGAAGGCGTCGTCGGTCGGGGCCGTCGCGAACGCGTTCAGAGAGCGTTCGAACGAAGCGAGAGCGACTTTCCGAGCTTCAAGGTCGCCGGCGCTCGTTCAGAAATTTCTCCTCCGCGACGCTCGCGCCGCCATTGGCCCCGAACGGATTAGGCGAATTCGGGAGCGCGTCTCATCCTGCCGCTCTCGTTCGGTCTTCTCGCTCAGTTCGTCGCTTAAATCGCGCAGATTTAACCGCCCCCGGAGAAGGCGTTTTATTCCATTTTAACAAGGATTCGACCGAAACTGTTAAAATTTGATGTTCGTTGTCGCAACATTTAATTATTAACCTAATTCGAATATTTTGATATTTGAAGGTAGGTGCGTGATTTTAGTTTATTTTTACCTGCGCGTTCGCATGAAAGCAATTTTTGGTCGCCGAGCCCGACCGTCGAAGGTTCCCGAAATGAAGTGCGTCGGTACCTGAAGGCCGTGGAAGTTCCGGTTTTCGTTGTGCGCGGCACGGTCCGGACCACGGTCCCGTTTTTTCTTTTTTTTCGCAAAATCCGCGGCAGGGGACCAAGACTCGGACCGGGAAGTGCCCGAACGGGTTGCTCGCTGGCGGACCGGGCGCTGACTTCATTTGATGTCACTCTTGCGGCAAATTTTGCTACCGCTTTCATGTAAAATGTATTTCTAGATGGCATCGAAGGTCAGCGCCTTAGATCGTTTCATACCTGCGAGGGCATTCGTAGACTTCGACCGTGCCTACGACAAACTGACCGAAGAGCAACCGGATGGGGAAGTGCCCTCTGAGATGAACGTTTCCCTCCTGTGTAAAAACCACGTGGGTGGCGACAAGAAGGGTAGTTGATATGTAGTGGAAAACTGCTCCGTCAGATTGACGCGAAAATCCTTTTCCAGAGAAGGCTCGAGCTCCGGAGACGACTGGACAAAATTGCTAGAACGAACGAAGGAATTTTGAACATTTCGCGGTTCAGCAGGTCTGACAAAACCCACCCTTCGACGATTCGCCTGTGGCCCTGCCGCCCGAGGAAAAAACCGGTCATCAGGAACGAAAAGATATTCGATCTGCCGGAGTTCAACTGCGCCTTCCGTAAGTCAACCTTCCGCCTTTTGCCCCGGAAAGCTGCCGACCGAAAGAAGAATTTCCTTTGCTTTTTAAGATCTGAACCCCATCGACTGGGGTACCAACGACTGGCTGGCCGCATCGGTTGGGAACAAGGTTCTCATAGGAAAGGGCTTCGACAACCTGCAAGTGTACAAGGAGACCATGCTGGAATACGATAGTGACAGGGCGACTGCGGTGAGTTGGTCACCCGACGGGATGAATTTGGCGCTCGGATCCGAAACCGGGCTGTTGCTGGTGTGGATGATCCTGAAGAAGAAGCTCGTCATGGAGGAGAAATGCTGCTTCAGAAGAAGGTGCGCCATAACTTCGATTCGGTGGCACCCTGGAAACTTGATCTTTGCTTGGTTAGTACCGGAGTGCTCCGATGTGTTCGGCTAAGACCGTTCGCCCGCTGGTCGAACCGCTGACAGCGCGAATCCCGACGGCAACCACTGATCGATGCTCTTGGTATTGTTTCTTCCCTCATCTGTTTAGGTTAAAAGTTTTCTTCGAAGCGACTTCGTTTTCAGGGGGTGCGCAAGAGGAAAGTTGTCGATCCGCTCCTTGAACAACAAAATAGTCAACAACGTGGAGAGAGCCCACAAGGGATACATCTGCAGCCTGAGGTACTCTCCCAGGGGAGACTACCTTTGCTCCAGCGGTCAGGACGCCTACCTCAGAATATGGAAAGGAACGAACTGCAGCCCGTACATGGAAATCGAAATGGGAAATCCTTCGAGGGTAAGATCGGCGAGGTTAGGTTAGGAGAACGTCCGCGGTTTGGAGCTAAGGGGCTCACTTTGTCACTTCAGGCTATCGCGTGGCACCCTTGGAGGACCGGGATTTTGGCTGTCGGTGAGGGCCCCCCCGGCTCCGGTTCGCTCAGCCTGTGGAACGTGAACACCGCGAAATTGCTGTTCATGAAGAAAATGCCTCAATCCACGGCGATCACTGCCCTAGACTTTAACGAGATCACGGGCGAACTGGTGTTTTCCCAGTCCGTGGACGGTGAGCGAGATCACTTTGGCGGTTCCAGAGGGTGGAAATCGAAATTCCGTAAAACGCTTTTCCATTTCCAGGCGATTGGATACAAGGCGACGAGCATTCCGAGATCATCATCCTGGGAGGACCGCAGTACGTGGTCGATTTCATCACGAAAATATCCGGAAGCGTATTCGCTTTGATCTGGAGCGCGGACAACACCAAACTGGGTAATCAGCTTTGCGGTTTCCTCCGGTCTGCTGCCACGCGTCGGAAAACGCGACAGTCGGAACCGGTTCGCCGCCTTTTTGGCTTCGAATCCCTGGACGGGCCAGGCGAACGGTTGAATGGATCTCAGGTTCACGTGAATTTAAACATTTTCAGGAGCCGCAAGCTCGGACGAGACTTTCAGGATCTGGAACTTCCATCAGCCGATCAAGTGCAAGAGATACCGCAGCAAACCGGACGAGGATTTGAATTTTCTGGCCCTGAAAAAATTTAAATCTTTCATTAGATAAAAATTGACAAAAATTTGGACCTTCCTCAAATAATTTTTAGCTGGATTTTTCCATTTTGTCTATTTTTTTTTTTTTAAATTTTTTTTGTGCTTTTTTTAATTGTGATATTTTACACGGAGCAATATATTAAAGGACGGAAAAAGCAGCAGAGGAAAATCTTTCTTTGCAAAATCCGGAGGTCCCCCCCTAATGGAGCGCTGCGGGCAAACCACCTTCCGCCGCAGAAGGAACCCGGACGCAGGTTTCGATGCTGAAAAAGGACGCCGGAAGTGGTCATCGGAAATTCCGGTTGATGATTGCACCCCTGAACGGCGGTTTATGTCGGCATTCGTTCAGTTATTCCGTCTCGGCGACCGTTCATTAAGCCATTCCGGAGCGGCGAAAGGCTCGCGCCATTTACCGCGGTTTCGCCTTCTGCCGCTTTCGAATGCGGTTTCGAGCAATTTCCTCTTAAAGCGAACTCATGTACGCTCCTCTGTTGGCGTCTCGGTATCTGCCTGCGTCGTTCCTTGTGCTGGCACGTCGAAGGCTGCCATTAAAAGTTTCTCGCTTCGCGGAGAGGGAACAAAATCACGTATTTATCGGCGGTGTGTTGCCACTTTAAGGAATTTCCTCCCGGGAAGACGTGTCTTTTGCAGCGCCGGAACATCGCCGCCCTCCCGAACGCGAGACCGAGGTTTCCTTCAGGCGCCGTCGGGATCTTCCCGATTTTGCGTCGAGGCCGAAGTGTAAAGGCTCTTCTCTTGCCGGCAATTTGATCTGCTATTCGCCGGAAAAGCGGACAAATCGGGAAAAGACAAATTGGGGGATGAAACGCGTTTCGGGCAGCGCCTCGCCGTCCTCGCGAACGGCAGGAGCGCACTCGATCGGAAATTGATTTCAGAATTTGAAAAAAGTTTAAATTTTGATGAGCGAGTCAGCCGCGGCCAAGGGTCGAAGACCGCAGGGTGGGATCTTTTTCACGTGAAAATGCTTCGGGATGAAAAGACCAACCCTCGGGATGCCATCGAGGTCGTCGAAAAATCTCGTCGGTTAACCCCTTTCTTCGAGGTATGCCAATGACTTTTCCATCTCACGACAGGAAGGCCTGCTGCGACGCAGTCTTTGCTGCTGGTCGTTATCGCAGATTGCCCCTTAGAGTCTCGCTTTTCAAAGTTTTGACGGGATTTGGGTTCGCGGGTGTTTTGTTGAAGTTTTTCCGAATCGCCCCGCTCTTTCGGTCTGGAGAAAGAGACGCAGACAATGCGGCACAGCTTTTTCCGGCAATTCCGTCAGAAATTCGCCGCCCCAAACTGTTTGCCTGTCGCGTGCGATGACTGGGGCCCGTGCATTCATTCATTCCAAGACCGATTTCGATTGCGCCGTTTGTTAAACCGGAAAAGAAGAAATCGCCAGGAGCGATTTGCCTCGGGACGACCTGCAGTTTTGGAAAATTTTTAAGAGGTGATGATGCTTTTGGCTCCGAACTCCCCAACTGTCGGCGAAGCCATTTCGCCACGTTGCAGATGCAAAAACTTCTTTTTCAATCATATTTTTTCTACAGTTATTGTGAATTCTCAAAAGTTTTTAACTTAAATGTTGGGTAAATTGCAATTTAAATTAAAATAAGTTTTAAGTTTTCGAAAAGCGTTTCTTGTAAGAAAAACATTGCCTTCGTATTTTATTTCTTACAAAAATTACGTTTTACATTCTCATGACGTGTCTACACTTCAAACCAAACATTAGCATTATGTTGCAAAGTTGGAAAGTAAAATATTAATGTAGGCTTTTCCGCAAACCAAACCGTCGAACCAAAGACGTTTTCCTTGAAGGTAACTACTTTGAAAAACTTTTCTGTGCTCCAGTTGCAAGAGATTTAATGTAAAACAGGATTACTTAACGAACCCAAGCTTTCTAGGGCGAACCTTTCTAAGAGGATTTATGCAGTTCAAGATGAACGAAAAATTTCTCACGGCCTGTCAATAGTTATCGAGACAATAAATACTAACATCGTATAAAATGTATTTTATTTAAGGCCAAAAATCAGCATTCAATTTGATTCTTTTCACAAATATTTAAAATCTGACGTGTTCCCTTACACATATATATATATTGTAAAAATTTATATGGTATTTTTGCATGTGTTATAAATACAACAAAACTTCCAACAATAACAATTTTTGTTAAATTCATCTTTCAACATGTTTGTGCAGCAAATCAAGTCTCCTACATTATTTTTCATAATTCATACTGAGATTTTTGCTATAATCTGTGCTGGGTCAATAAAAAATTAGGAAAAATTTTAGGAGTTTCAATTAAAAGATAAACGGCAGTAAAATCCTGAAGGAAAAGAACTGAATCACTACTTTATGACTTAAGTGAAAGAAGTATAAGCCTTCAGCATACCATGCTGATTATAAATGGTGGAAATTTAAAATTAACATTTGGAATTTCAGTATTACTGTATTATGACAATATTACAATTTGTAAAATTATACTTAAAAATAATTAATAAAAAATATTTAAAATAATTTTTTTAAGTACATCTACACAAAAAACTGGTGCTTTTTGAATACAATTTTTAATATTTCTACAATTCTTTTCAAAAAACAATTTCTAATAATCTTTATTTGAGTGAGAAGACTATTACATTATTTTCTGTTGCTTTTTTAATGTTAATTAAAAACTTAGACAAATGAAACTATTGTTATATTCACTTTAAACATCTTATTGAAGACATTTTCCTTAAAAAATTTTAAATATTGCAACAATAAAGATGTATTTTCTGTTTTTCAGTGAATTGCAAAAATTTTCCAGCTAGAAAGTTTTATTTTCATTATTATGAAACAACACAATATTCCAATTTAGTAATTTAATTAAAACTACATTTCTAAAAGCAGTGCTCTGTTATCAAAATACCAATTATTGTATCAACTTTAAAATTAATAACTTGAACAAAAATTAATGAAGGCTATTTATAATATGAAGAAAAATATTACTATGTATGTGTTTTATAAGTTAAACTGCAATAATATTATTCAGTTTAATCCTGTTGAACCAAATCCACTGTCACCACGAGATGTTTCCTCAAGTTCATTTTTTTCAATCAAAGTTGGGTAACATATTTTTTCACATATTAACTGAGCTATTCTGTCTCCTTCTTTAACAATAAAATCTTCTTCTGAGTGATTGAATAGCACAACTTGGACGTTACCTCTATAATCCTCATCAACTACTCCAGCTTGAAGTAAAATGAAAAATATTAATTGATAATGTTTTACTAAATTAAATGCAAGCAATTGTGAAAATGATAACACAAATGTACCTCCTACATCAATAAAGTTCTTAACTGCTAATCCTGATCTGGGGGCTATTCTGCCATAACACCCTGCAGGTACTTTAATTTGAATATCAGTTGGACAAACAGCTCTTCCCCTTGCTGGTACAACCACATTATAAGCACTGATATATAAATAAGCGTTTATTATGAATGAAATCGTTGCGAAAGCGAAACGTATAACCTGTTGAATATGTGACTGTTTTTGAATAATTACTCACCTCTTTAAATCATAACCTGCGGCTCTTTCTGAGCCTTTAGTTGGTGTAAATGCTTTTTCAGTTAATTTTTTAAAATATAGTGCAGCTCGTTCCGTAGACATGCCCGAATAAAATTAAACCGTGTGATAATTATTTACGTATGTATATATATATGTATATAAATATATAATAATGTATGAGAAAAAAGATAAAGCTAAATCAAGATGTCTTAAATTTTCGACAAAACAGATTATCTATCAAGCGTTATTTTGATATAATTTTCGTCAAGCGTAATTAGAATAAAGCATAGTCCGTATATTTAATTACGAAAGGCAGCTTTGTGAGACTTTTTAAATAAAAAAGAAGACCACTCCAAATTTTGCCCTTAGATTTCTAATGAATCATTACAATAATTTGTTCGCGCCTTTATTCATCACACATTTTCAGTCTACCAACTTTTGAATCCTTAAAGCGAATAATCTTGACTAAAATATTATTTACTATTTTAAATGAATTTAATGAATTTTTATTTCTCATGAATGTATAATGTTTTGATGCAGCAAACGAAAAATAAATTAGTTACTAAACCACATTGTTTAAATTTATCAATCGGGTTAAAGATATCGCGAAAAAAAACAAAAATGACGAATTAACAGAAATGGCAAAAATTGTTTTAAAATGAAAAATTTTTGAAGGCCGCTATGCTGAAATTATTAAGGCTTCATAGTCTTTTAATTAATTAATAATTTTTTAATTTACTTCTATAAATCTTTTTTTCCAAAAAATAATACAACTATTTTATTAATTTTTGTCTTTATTAAGGAGGCTTTGCTTCAGACCTAATATTTTTTGTTTTCTGACGCTGAAACTCGTTGATTAAAACAAATTGAATCGTGGAGGGAATGCATTTTTAAACTTTCAGACGTTGTCACCTTGATAAAAAGAAAACGAAATCTCTGCTTGAAAAGAAAATTCGAAATTCTTTAGACCAGCAAAGGAAATAAATAGAAAGAGAAGAGTTAGACTGGAAATTGCATTATGAAATTAAATAATTAAAGGTAATTTTAAACAAATAGCTCTTTAATATTGGAAAAGACGATTAAATTTTATTAAATTGTATTTTTTAATAACTTTACATATAATTTTTTAAAATAAATTATATATAATAATTTTTTCTTAATATATAAAATATTTCAAATCATATTTTGTTAAGCTTCATTTATCAACGTTACAACGGAAATTTAAATTTAATAAAGTAACTTTATTCAATTTATTAATTTTTATTCCAAAATCAACTAATCGCACGCAATATAAGAACAAGTTAAGGCATGTCTTTCAGGCACAAAATACCATCTGCTTCATAAATTACTCAGAGAACCATCATTTCAGCAGCTTCTGCTTGCATTTTGCTTCTCAATTTTGATACATCGTCATCGATTCGGACCAACAACCGAATTTTCTGAAAAATAAAAATGTTAATTTGAAATTACGACAAAATTGTCTTAGAAGCAATTAAAAAGACAAAAGAATTTTCAGGTGAGAAAGAAAAAAAAATTTGTGTTAATAAATCAGATTTACTTACAGGTAAATCTGAAACTGAGGCATAAATTACGTTATTATTTTATGATAATGGATTTTATTTTAAATTAAAATTGTAATTACCGTTACATAAACGCACTCGTCAATGTTTTTAATTTTTTATAAATGGGAAACTTTATATTATATTCATATCTTACGGTTTGAAGATCCCCGGGTGTTTTGTACCATAACCACACCATATATCCGGGAATGCACAACATGGAAGAAAGTGCAGTAACCCAACCAAGTAAATGGCTCCATAAAGGATATTCGTAATCTAGATATTTAATCGGAGTCCATTGCACTAAATTGAAGATGAACACACTCTGGAATGAAAAATTTTACGAATATTCAGAATTCTTTGAAGTTATCAGTAATCGAATAATAATATTAATATGCGATATTCACAACGCAAATAAATGGGCAGGTAAACACCCAGCAGAATTTCCACCAAGCCATTGGGTAATATCCGATCATCTCCTTAATGCCGTCGTAGAAGCGATTTACTCCAAACGCCCAAGATATTGAAATGCATTCGAAAAATATTAGGAAGAGCAAGCAGAACCCGCTAACAGCGTATGAATCAAGTATTTGGAAAACGTACATTCCTCCCTGTAAGATAATTTATTGGAAATTAGTCCATCGACGAAGAGATCGTCTGGCAAAAAGAGTGAAGGGCAGATACCTGGGAAATACACGACAACCCGATAATATAAGACAGAATGCAGACGATAGCAATGAAAATTTCTTTTCTTCGACGTAAGAGCTGAGGCCACTCATCGACCATGGCCGTTACGAATCCTTCCATTGTGCAGAACTGTAACATTGGAAATACCAGGTTAATACTGGAGAAAAGAGGAAAAAAGTGAATTTTTTATTCTCGTGATTAAGTTCCCGTACTTGCGAGTCCAATCCAATGAGGAGCAACATTAAGAAAAAGAGACAGGACCAAATGGGAGAACCCGGGAGTTGCAGCACCGCTGAGGGATATGCCAGAAATGCCAGACCAGGGCCGGAGGCTGCTACTTCAGAAACCGGCTTTTGTTGCTCGTGAGCCATGAATCCGACGACAGAAAATATTACAAAACCCGCAAACATGCTCGTGCTCGAATTAACGGAGCAGACAATCAGGGCATCTCTAGGAGAAATCACAGAATGGTTTCAAAGCAGCAATTAAAGTACAAAACAAGAATGAATATGAGGAGTGAGCTTTACCCACTTGTATACGTTGTTCGTGAATTTGTTGTAGCTTCCCAAGGCAACTAGTGTCCCAAGTCCCAGACCGTAGGAAAAGAAGATTTGCGTTACGGCATCGATCCATACCTAAAATACGTTAATGTACTAATTTAAAGTCAACTTCAGGAACTGAAAACGAGGAAGGAAAGGTAATTGCTCCGTGTGTATTCAAGTTACAAGCCGAATCTTTCTTTCTATCGCGATAACTTCTCAAGAAACTGGAGGAATTGATGATCCTAAAATCCTTTAACTTACCTCTGACTCTTTTAATTTCGATAAATTCGGCATAATGTAAAATTTGATCCCTTCCCCTGCACCAGGCAAAGTAATGCCCCTGATGAGAAGCACCGTGAGCAGGACATACGGGAACAGTGCGGTAAAGTACACGACCTGAGAATTAATTTCAAAATTTTTTTAAAGGGGAACTGCAATCACACATTCATAACTGGCACCACTCACTTTTCCCGTCCATTTAACGCCCTTCCAAATGCAGAAGTAGCACAAAATCCATACGAGCAGCAATGTTCCTGCCAATTCCCATCTGATGGTTCCGACGTGTTCTATACCTGTTGAGATCTGCAAGGCCCTCCGCCTTCAAAGAAAGATGATTCCTTACTTAGGAAAACCAAAAGAAGACCATGGAAAGGTTAAAAAAATCGCCGAGAAATACTCACTCCCAAAATTCTTTGACTGGATCCGACATTTCCTTCAGGGTAAGGTTGTACTGATTTAACTGGCACATTTTCGTGACTGTTCCACCGACATAAGAATCCCAGCAAAGGAGATTTTTTCTATCGTACGGATTTACGCAGTAGGGAGTATTCCAATAATTGTTGCAGCTCCTCCAGGGAACATCTGCAACAGAGAAAAGCTTTGCTTGACATCCACATTTGCGTCTACCTTATTGCAGTAAGCTAAAGAAAAAGGACAGGTCAATTCGTCTGGGAAAGTGAATTATGAAATAATTCATTTAAAATTGAAAACGTTTTCATAAAAAGGCAATCACAATTGAGACAATTGGAAGTCCCTTTGCGGAACTACGCTACGGCTACATTTAGTAAGTCTGACGTCTGTCAGCGGCAAAGTACGCTATTGATGTTTTTTGTTTCCCGTACAATGAATATTAATTGATCTTAATTCGAGCGTCTGTCATTGGCAATCATTGCCACCATTTCATTATTTGCATTAAATAAAAAATGTCACTTACAACGGTTTCGGGAAACCCCGGTCGGCTTACCTGAGCGCATGGACATGAAGAAGTAGAATATGGCCCATGCCAGGATGACGATGTAGTAAATGTTCATCCAGCAGGACATAACCGCGGCTGCATATCCGATCCCCTTGAAGATGGGCGCGATTCTGAACACTCCCAGACCTCCCACGGTCAGCATCTGACCCATGGCAAGTTCCATAAAAAACATGGGGATTCCGGCAAGAAACAACGTCATGAAATACGGTATCAAAAATGCACCACCACCATTCTTATAACATAAATATGGAAAACGCCAAACGTTCCCTAAACCGATCGCTAAACCGACCACGGATAATATAAAATCTAATTTGCTGCCCCAAGTCCCGCGATCGGGTATCTCGTCCATGGTGCTGGCGGATATCGGTGCAGCATTGTACTGGTTCAGCTCCAGAGGAAGATGGTGCTTCTCGTTCGTTAGACAGCTCTCTCTGCTCTCCGTCATTGTCGTCTTTTCACCTTGTCTGGTCGTCCTTTAGTCCAAGATCATATCACGCGATGCGTATCTGGGAAGAAAACTGAAAGGTGAAGACGGGGAAACATTCACATGTGCCGGGCCGAACGCACTCTTCCATTAAAAGGCTCCGAATACGTGAATTTCGGCCCAATTCGGGATGAGGCTAACATCGAATCGGCTTTACACTTAAAATTCGATACGAAGTTATATTAATTTCGTTTAATATGTAAAATGCGAGAGATAAGCTGTAGCCTGCTCTTCTTCAGCCAGAACTCCAATGATGTAACATCCTCATTCTTAGCTCTTCGGCAATGCCCCCAAACTAGAACAGGCAAATTACTATGACTAATAACCTAATTGTGCTCCTAGGTCACATTCATTTTTTTTCTGCGTTCTTATAACCATTGCTCAATCTGTTTTTCAGTCAATTCTCGTTCGAAATGGTCATCGAATCTTAAAATTTCAATGGACTCAAGCTGCCGAATTTAACTTTATGGCAATAATAAATGTTTTACCGTGCAATTCCTGAAACGAGCATTAAGCAACTCCAGCAAGAATCTTGGGGCCATCATTCGACTATTGGTCTTTCTTATTTAAGTTCGTTTCTCCAAACGCTCCTCGAGCAATAAATCAACATCGATCAAGTACCTAATTTTTATTACTTATACATTCATTTTTTTGAGCACTTACAAAAAAAAAATTTGCCTTAGAAAACGGTTTTTCATTCATCTCGTGGAATTTAAGTTAAAAAAAGGTTTAATATAGGAAAAAAAAATTAAAGGAAAGCGACCTGAAATACCCCATCATTTTATGGAAATATTTTAGCCACAAAAAAGAAATATTAGAAGTCGATTTAAGCAATGAAGATATGTTTAACTATGATATGAAAAATGAAGATTTTCTGTTTTACGGCGAGATATTTAGTTCCGGAGTTCGTTTCATCGTGCTCAAGATATCTGCAGGGAGGAGAATAACGTGTGATGCTGAATCATTGTAGGAAAAAGGTAATAAATAAAGATTATTCGCGATCCCGAATAATGCAGTTTGGATTTTCCTAACCCGATGAAAATCGTTTCGAAGCCCTCAAAATATTGATTCAGTTTCATCGCAGAGAGATCATCCGAAAAGCCGATAAGCGGAAACCACGGTGGCATGTAATGCAGCGACAGAGAAGACTCGCACGCTCGGCGACCGGAAGGGTCTGGAGGAGCAAAAACCTGACGATTCTTCAAACGGAAACTGATCAGTTCGACATGATGCGAGGAAGTGGAAATACTGGACAGGCTCTGCCGCGAAGTCAAAGAAGGTGAACGACGAGAAGACAAAAAGTGGACGTTTATGACGATTGAATTATGAATTTTATTCCTGAAGAAACCACGGACTTATTGTTAGCTGCTACAATAAATTAACTTAATACTGTGAAAGAATTATAAACTTCACAATTTTGAAAAATTACATATGCACTGCAAGATATCACATACATGTCTGCCTTCGATGCACATGCGAGGAAAAAAAATGTTGCTCTTTTATGTTGAAACCTTTCCGTAGGGCATGGCAGAGCTTTGCATTTTCACAGAAGCCACGTATTAATTTGTAATTTATGAATTTTTAATTCATTACTTAGAATAAATAATTGGAAATATAAGTGATGCATTAAGAAAAATAAAATTTTTGAACTATTGCTGTTCAATCAATCAAAACGATCGTGATGCGTTATCTAACTGGGTTGCACAAAGACCGGCAAACCTATGCGCTGCTCGATGCTGACACCGTCATTCGTTAAATTTTCATTGGGAGGTGGTTTGATGCGGAAACTTGAGGTTTGCGACACTTCACGTGTTTGCGACATGTAATGTGTTAATGTGTTAATTTTCTTGCCAGCATCGAAATTTCCCAACGTGCAATCGTTTGGGGCCGAGAAGTTTGCCATAGTCGCCGATACCTTGTTCGAAATCTCTTTTTTGTTAAGTGAAGGCAGTTCCTTCGCAGCGACTCCGACAGATAATTAAGAGCCTCCGTAAGTCTAAAATCATAAATGAGAACCCCTCTGATGTTTACGGAGTTAATTAACGGGAGTCCACCGTTAAAAAGCGGGGCCGAAGCCCGACATAATGGAAAAGGATGTAGTTGTTAAACATGAAAAATGACGTTTAATTCGCTGCTGAAAAAGGTTCTCTCTAAAATAGTTAATGGCCAATGCTGAAAGTGAGGCAAATTCGAGGCTCTTTTCAAAGGGGACATTCAACAGCTTTCTGAAGGAGCGCCGGCGACGTCGAGCGTTCGCTTTTCGTGGTGCTCCTGATGCCGGCTCTCGGAAATGGCAAAGCTCTCGAACTTTTTTCGTTTGACTTCTTGTTTCGAGCATAAATTCACTCCTGGCTCCGAAAATTATTCTCAGCTTGTCCGAGTCTATGAAGCTTTTGGCCGAAGTTTAAAAAAACTTATTTGTTAATAATTACTCTGCTTGCCACGGCAAATGAAGCGGACAATAACGAAGAAATTAGCGTCAGAATTACAACGAAACAAAGTGACTTACACTTATTAAAAATCAGGAAACAGTGTGACTGGAAACCTCTGACGCTATATAAAAAATACAAAATGTGAAAATTTAAGAATATTCATTGAGGATTGCAGAATTTTGTGGTTGGGTTATCGAGGGTTCCTCTACCAAGTGCACCAAAATCATTAACATAATTCGGAGTTATCCTATTCGGTGTTTCTGTATTTTTTTTTCTGCATGCAATGAAATTGAGTTTTCCCTTTAGGCAATATATATATATATATTATATATATATTATATATATATATTCTTCATATATATATATGTATATACGTAAATAAAATGATAATCCTTTATAATTTGTTTATATTGATTAAGGCATGCAATTAAGAGCATAATATGGTTGTGATTCGGTTTGCGCGTTTCCTGAGCTAGGTAGTCGCCTCTCGGAGATGTGATCTCCACACGTGGCTTATTCGCATTTCGATTATCTTAAAATACAAGTCGTGTACATGAACAAATAGAATTATATCGATAAGTTTGGGGATTTGTGCCTAAAATGATGTTAGCGACTGCACGTTTGGCGCAAATCCTTCGAACCTCTCTCAACCGTCATTTAGCGTGTTCAAAGTGTCCGGCTTGTGATTCCAGGTGATTACCGGCATGAATGCGTTCCTCTCACCAGCTTCCGTCCAAATGTTCAGTTCCCGTAATCAAGGAGACAGAAATACTCACGATGCAGCGCCTAGCACATTCTCGGCGTTTCAGGATGAGAAAATGCAGAATTTGAGTCTCGAATATCGGAATTTTTATTCACTTTTTTCAAAATAACTTGCGATCACCGAGAGAGAAAAATGCTTTCGGCACCGAGCTTTCGAACGTCCCCCCTTGCTCGAATTTTTTTTTATTTTCTAAAACGATCCTCGCGAAAGCTCCCCGGCAAGAGACACCGCCAACCGCAGAATGGTCATCCGGAATAAGCAAAGCTCAACTGAGTTTCAATTCTATTAAAATTGTTGCAGGCAACATGGGAACATTCAACAATTTTCTTTCACTTAAAAAGCGTCACATAATGGTTTCTGCGGGGAAACTTGGGTTTTGCCCTCGCCCAGAAGAAATGGAAGATGATGGCGAATCCTTTTTGCGCTGCTTTGGGCGGATGAGGCAATTTGAAAGGAGCGTCGCAAGGTTCGAAAGGCTCGTCTGTGTCAAACTATTGGTTGCAGCTCGAGGATACTCGTATGTGATTTTACTTTGATGACTGCGGCCCGTGTCCTGCGACGAAAAATCGGGAAATCGAATCTTCGGCGCGGATGAAGTTTCGCCCGCAGGATTCCGATCCCGCTGTCAACTGCGGGAAAAACTGAAGTTTGTAAGATATTTTTCGCGGCAAAACTTTAATTAATTTCATTACAGCGAATTTTTGTTTTTGACATTTGTCGACATCATGTTATTTCACAAAATATTCCACTGGCTGTCCGAAAGTAATACCGAAAATTTCGAGTGATTGCTTCGTTAAATAAGTCACCATTAAAGTTGTTATGGGCAAAAAGATGCGAGGCATATTTTTTTTCTTTTTTGGGGCAAAATCCATTTCCTGTTTTATTTGGATGAAAATGATTTCGGATATCACTTGAAATTATTTTCACCGATACCTAATTGAATCTATAAATTTTTGGTTTGGTCTTCTTTCGCGCGGACTTCGAACAAAATGAGGATCATGAATACGTTGATCTTTCGTCAGAAAGTTCCGCTCAACGAGGCGAAAGACGCTGTTCGTCTTTTTTCCGACAGCATTCTGCTGCGAATTTCTGTATCCTTCATTTCAACGTTTCGTAATTCATTCTTTTACTTTAATAAAGACATGGGTTATCATCCCATTAATTCATGCCATTCCAGTATTTTTTTATCCACAGACCGCAACTGCATCGTACTGCTGAAGTTCTAACGGATTTTATTTATTCCTTCGAAGACCGAATCAACAGTCGTAACTGCATTTTAAAATTCCGCTCTTTCTTCAAACAGAGAAGTTTACATGAAGAGCGTCGAATCTGGGATTGCATGGGCTATAAGGAAGTTGCTCCAATTTGCAAACGAGCCGTGCGGCAAATTCGGCACGACCAAAGACCTGGGATGGCAACGGCACCGCGGCAAGAACCAAGGCAAGAAAAAAAATCGCTTTTTTAACCCTTTTACCTTTCTTTTCCCGGCTGTGTCGTCGAAACGGGGAGAAAAAAAATCGTCTTCCTACAGGAAGCTGCGCTTATTCCACCGGAAACGCTGCCTTCGGGAAAACGAGCGCCGCGAGAATTCGAATGCGTATGAATGGTAGGTGAGAATCATTACGAGGGAACAATTTAAAAACGGGATCTGGGTCAGAAACACGGGAACACAGGAGAGCCAAAGGAAGCGAGTGATGAATGTTTCTCATAGGACAGGGACGAAAACATTTCCCCCCAATGCATGAGAGCCCTTCGGATCCGGTATCAGCAATGCCATGTGACCGGATTCAGCTTATTTCAATCCCGCAACTGCCGACCATTCGCGGTAATATATCACTCTGCAGATTACCTAATTCCGCATACATCAAATGTTCTGCGGAGTGTTTAGCTTTAAATGGAAGTGTTCGCCCCCTTCCCGGACGCCTCAGCTTCATTTCGGGAATCCTGCTGGATCCCGAAGCTTCTTTTGCCGTACCCGCTCCGGAGGCTGCGGAACAGTCGCTTTCGGTCCGTTCATCGTCGCCCGAAGGTGCTTCTTTCCTTCTTTTCGAGATTTCCTCCGTTTAATTTAAAATTAAAAATTTCATTTCCAGAACGTTGTACGTGGAGTTGGCGCTTTTTCACGTTTTCACGATTTGATTCTATCGTTTCAGGTTAAACTTAAAAGCAGACCGAAAATGATGTGAGTCGTCCGCATGTCCGGGACGAGGGATTTCGCCATGAGGAAGAAATCCTCTGGGACGGTCTCCAAGCCGGATTTGTTTAATATTAACGAGGCACATTCCGGTAATATGACAGTCAAATTTTATACATTTTTCAAACGCAAGTTGTGCCTCATCTTCCAAATCCGGGAAACAGGCACTCGTTTGCTGTTGTATCAAAATAGTGTCATCCCTTGGAGGGAAAAAGGCAAAATAAAAAAATTTTTTTTATTTAATTTTTTCTTTTATTATTGTTATTATGTAATTTTCACATATATTTCAGTGCATCGAATTCATTACTAGAATAAAATCATATCTAAAATTAATTCAACGAATAAATTTTAATTGGCACGGGAAAAACTTCTAGCTAGATTTTCGAGAAATTTATCATGAGCATTAGGAAATTTTAACTACTTTGTCGTGCGACATTAAAAAGTTAGCAATCAAATACATATACAAGCAGTAAGAATGCGGGTATCTGCATGAAAAAAAATTCTTCCACGTTAATGGAAACTAGGAGCAGACGTCTCGAATTAGAGGGAGAATCAAATTTTCATTTATTATTTTCAACGTCCCACGACATCTATGATTTTAATCAGAAGTATCTTCCTAAAATTGTAATTTACTACAATTAAAATTTATAAAATTATTTAACTATTAACATTTTTTTTTGAGTCTCATCACTACAGACAGACATCTTATCTTGAAATAAATTTTATGTAGCGGTAAAAGAAGTTAAAAGAAGATGAATCGAGTGTAGACTCTGCCTCAGAATGAAGTAAACAACTTTTTTGGTGTTACTTTTTTAATTTTTCAAACACATAAAAGTTGAAAAGAAGGCACAGGCTTGTGATCTTTCGCTCTTTTTCATGCGGCTTAATTCGAGGTCCATATAGGTCGGCGGCAGGTAAAATTTTTCGTTTTCTGCTTGTAAAAGTTCGCGGCTTATGAGACGGTGGAATCCGCCCATCGGGAAGAATATTTGTAAATTTGGTCGTGAACGTGTAATCGGATGGATGTCCCGTAGTGCTGCCGAAAATTGATTTCGGGAATATTTGAATTGGATTTGAAACTGAATCGACGCAGGACTCAACTCTTCCAGGGTCCTGAACAGGACCTCTTCTTCGACTCCTACGAATTTACACCGTGAGGAGGTCGGGAAGAGCCCGCTCTGCCTGAAGCTGCGGGAAATGGAAGCCCTTACGCCAAATTATCTTCATTTAAGTGAAGACGCATTTTACAAACCAATTTTTAAATTGTTATTCTTCAATTAAAATGAGGATATTTCAGATTTTTGCGGAGGAAGCTTAAAATCGCAAGCTGTGGCGAAGAAATTCGCGAAAAACGGACTGTAGTCTTTAGGTACAACTGCAGAGATAACGAAAAAAAATCTGCAAATTTCGTTGCTGCCGTTCATTGTGCTGCTGCCCTCATAATAAACAAAAAAAAAACGTGGAAGTAAAGACATTTTTCGTCAAAAGTGCCAACTAATTATTTAATAAAATTTAAACGTCTAGCAACTATAGTAATTTCATTGTGGAATATATGATTGTTTTTGGAAATTTGCAATTGAAGTATGATCCTTCACATGGAAATCCTCCAATTATGATGATATTAAATGTCATCAAAAGGGCCATGGAATACCACTTGAAGGAGCCATTACTTATTGATCATTCCCCCTTGAAAATTAGAGCACGATTTGTTTACTTCATTGCACAAATATTCTGAAAATTCAAAGGCATTATTTGGATGACATAATTATTATTTAAAAAAGCTATAAATTAACGTAATTTCTGAAACACCCATTAATCTTCATGAGACCTTTTCCATTTTGCTAATAACTCGTGCAAATTTTGCCATTCAGTTATTAAAAAAAAATTATTTAATTTAACGCCGATGATCGTGAATTCCGAACTTTTATCGAGAGGCAGAGACGGCGAAACATCAGAACGGCGAGGAAAAGTGATGCTCGTACCGAGTGAAGGAGAAAGATTAGGGACCGGCAGATAAACGGAAACGGAAACAGAAACGGAAACGAACAGATTTAAGATACGCATATGAGAAAACCTGGAAATCTCAAAAAAAGAAAGAGAAAAATTGGAAAATTCTAAGTTTAAAGATTAACAACAAAAAGAAAAAATAATTTTTCCTTCGTATAGTAAAAGATTAATCAACAGAGGCACTAATATTATAGCAAAAAATGCTATCTATCTATGTATAACTTAAATTATAAATATGCATACATTTCAACGTAGAACTCTTATATATTATCTTATTTATGTACAATTCATATATATTTTTTATAAACAATGAATAATCGGAAAAAGGGACAGTAAAGTGAGATATCTGATGAGAACCGTAAAAAATTGTGGAAAATTCATATGTATAATATGTTATTCATAATATAAGTGGATTTATATATTATTATTTTAATAAAGGGGTTATTGGGTTGCAATCCTGATTAATTTGACTAATCCAGTTTGTTAGTCTCATCTCAAAATTACAAATTCTAATCGTCATATAGATAATCAGCCATATGCAAAAATTTTTGCTTGTTTCATCTACCACATGAAGGGAAAAAAAAAGGGAAATTTTTGTCTGAAATTGAAAACCATAAGAATGTAGTATTTAACTTTTACCTGCATTTTCTCTCTTTTGCTTTCAATCGGGATTTTCATATAGGAAGTGTATTTTGTCTTATTTTACGAAAAATTTTTGCGGCAGACAAATTTAGAAGTGTCCCATGGCTAAATCCTGCGTTTGTCTCAGAAGGTGAGGTGCAAGAACCGTCGGTTACCCCATTGATTTTCCGTGTTTCGATCTGACAGATTTACACATTTGGACATTTCAGCAATTTTTTACGTGTTCCCAACAGGTCTCCCACGATCAGATTCGATCCTTCGAAAGGCTTTAACTTGGAAAGATCTACTAGTGTTCAGCTACGTTTAAGACTGGAATCTGTCAGGTACAGCTCCGAGGACTCCTCTGCTTTTTTACAAGATTAATTGACTAAAAAATGTATGGCGCGAGGAGGACCGGGGTCGGAGCTACAACCACTCTCTAATGCCCGTGTAGGGTTTGGCTTCGAACTCTGCAACTTCCACATCTGTCGGACTCTCTTGCGAACGAACACTCTCCTTCGCCCAGTTGTCGGTGTCCATTTCGGCGGACAGTTTGTCTTCATCGTCGATCAGACAGTCGTTGATATTTGATATACCCATAAATATGTCTTTGAAGCTCTTCCTCGAGCACGAATCGCTCGGACTGCTCTGCTTTTCGTTTACTTTCTTTTTACATTTATATTTATCACAGGTAATGTCTGGATTGTGAGCTGACATTTCCGCCACAGCGATAACCTTAGAATCTTCATCTTCCTTGTCATCGGACACGCCTGGAACAGCCGACTCGAAATGAATGTCCGGAAATTCGAAGGAGATTCCGGAATCCGGTTCAATGGACACCTGAAAATTGGAAAAATGAGTTTCGGACGTGATTGCAGTTTGCGATTCCTTCGGGAAAGAAGGTCGCGAGTTTGACTTACTCCTGAATCGTGCTCGATGGTCACTTCCTGGCAAGAGAATTTGCGACTGTTCTCGCTCTGACTGGGTCGGGTCACCTCAAGTATGGGACTAAGTTTACCGCGGGCGGAAAGCTGGGTCTAGCTCGCGTTGAGCTCTTCATTGCTAGGGCTGCAGCTGGGATCACCGTTTGCAGCTCTGTGAGAGGAACGCGGACTCGACCGCGATCCCGAAGTTACCGATTGCACTGAATGTGTTGTCTGAGAACGACAACCAGTGAATTTCATGCTGTATGCTGCTCCTCTTCCGGCTCCGGAATTCTGTAAAGGAAGAAGTCACCGGTAACCTAGCCCGACTGTTCTGTCGCAGGCGCTCAGGGAATTGTGATGCTTTTTTTTGCCTCGTGCATTTTTTGCATAGTATTTTGCATCGCACTGCATATTTTTATGTACATTTGATTACGTTATTTAGTTCATCGAAAAAGTCACAAACCGAAACTGAGAGTAGAATGATTCGAATTACTTACGGGAAGATTACTCTGTCGAACGTTTTTATTGGGTTGGAACATAACGATGTACACCTTTGGCGTGAACAGGCAGCCTAAAGCTACGGTTGCTGAAATGTTGATACACATGCACATACTCGCAATTTGTATCTGAAATAGTCGATACGCATTCAGATTGAGAACTGATTCATTCTCGGTCCAAATTAAATTTGCCAAAGTTTAACCGGCAGAAAATTCATCTCGAAACGGTTCGGGTCAATTGCTGTGCCAGGCGCCAGCAAATTTAGGCAATTCGCTGAAGCGTTCGATAGCAGCAATAAAAAAGCGAACTTATACTGAAATTTTCTTACCGATTGGATTATCGTACCTAAAAATTTTCATTAGCACCTTTTATAACCATTGGGAATATTTCGTTGCAAAACGACAGAAAAATCTGGGTTTGCAAACGATCCATTTGTACGGAATGCAAATGCAGATTTAATCGCGACAGAAACCACTCTAAGATTTCTTTTTAATTTTACATGTGACCTGGAAGATGACACGTACTTTGCTCGGGGGAAAAAGCCGAACCAAAGAAGCAGAAACGCTTCAGTTTGCAAATCCCGCGGAAAAGAACGGAAAATAAAAGCCGAAGCTCAATTATTGGATCCTGTCAGAAGCAGAAGAAAGCAAAGGAAGGACAAGCTAGAGGATGGTGCCAGTGCACTAGTTTCCATTCTGTCAAAAAATCCTTTTCATGTGTTCGTCCAAGGGAGTGGTTTGAATATTTTTGGATAAATTAAATCAGGTATGTGGAACTTTCTCGGTGTAAAATCGAAGTTGAACAAAGAAACAGGAATTTTGATTATTTTAATTGATGTGATTTAATTCAGTTTAATCTCCGGATCGCCCCTTTAGTATCTTAAATAGAGCTTGAACCAAAAAGAATAAGGGCGCATTGTGCACAAAAAGAATCCTACCTTGTAGTCATTGTTGGTGCCGAAGTAAATGGGGACGAACGCCAACCACACGATGCAAGTGGAATACATCGTGAAGCCAATATATTTTGCCTCGTTGAAGTTTTCGGGTATTTTCCTAGTCTTGAAAGCATAGAGCGTACACAGTAAGATAAGCACCATGTTGTACACGAGAGACATCATCAGGGAGAACGTAGAGACCGCACAGGTAGACACAGCGGTTAGCGGGTATGGATATATTTCCTTCGTATCTGGTTTTTCGATTACCAGCCAAATGATTGTCCCGATCAGTTGCACCGCCACGATACCTGAAATGTAAGGCAGGTACAGAAGGATCGGATCTCGGATTCGACAGTAAAATCGTTCGGGTCCTGAAAACGGAAACAGTTCGGAGAGCCTTACCTAAAGAAATAATGACCTGCGATTTGGGTGATGTGTAAGAAGGTCTCTTTATGCTTTTGATGCCGCGATTGAAAATTCTGGAAATTCGATTCGTTTTCGTGAATATGGCCGAGTAGCAGATCGACAGACAGAGTCCGAGACCGATTCGCAGGATTGTGCACGTTACGATTGTGGGTTCGGCGAGAATCACGAAAGACATGAGGTAGCAGGACAGAATCCCGCTGAGAAGAACCTGAGAAGGAATGGAAAAAACGTTGAATTAATCGAGTGTGATTTATTTTCCTTCATCCTCGAACGGTCTTCGTTGCTGCTTTTTCCATGATGAAAACGGCTTCGGTACAAAGAGGAACGCAGAACTTATTTTCTTATCTTGTGAATGACTTACAATATCTGAAATGGAGATTGAGTTGCTGACATCCATCCAAACTCTCGCATAAATATCTTCCGCTTATCCTTCACGTTAAATTTTCAGCTTTTTTGGTATTCTAAATTCTCACCCGGGCTTTTATCTAATTGTTATATTCATTTCTAAAACTACGCAATAATTTTAGCTTCAAGTGCGGAAATCTGACGTAAATTCCGTTGGTAAGTTGCATTTCAAATTTGACTAGGGAGCGTTTAAACCATTTCCAGCTTTAACCCAATGGATGCCATGTCATCAAGACGTAAATCCAGCTGTCGGGATGTCAGAAATAAAGCAAACAGCAGGTTTTGTGGCGGATGAAAACCGGAATGAATATAAATGAAGTTAACGGATGTTTCACTGATTATTGAAAGCAAAACTCGGAAGTGTGGAAATTTATTTATTTACTGGAAAAGAAAATCAAAACGCCAGGATTAATTCGGGGTCCCAAAGTGCGAAACAGATAAAGGAAAAAGCAGTCGACATTTTCTTTGAGCGGAGTAAATGAAACGCGAGGTGCGGGACTTATTACGCGTGAACGTTGATTGATGGTTATGACACTTGGAAATGACTGATGGGAGATGTGATTGAACATGATTGATAGGACGCTGAACTACCGCTCAAGGAGCAATAGGCAGACTCTGATGCGGGGATCGGATCGGAGGAAAACGCGCAAATCTTTCGGAGCAACCGCAAAGATTTGGGAAGGTTGTCCGCTTTTGATGCTCCGTCGTACGCCATCATCCGAACTACATCGAGGAGTAGGAATACGTCCCGTATGCAGATGCAAGCAAAGAGTGAGCACCCGAGCTTTCGTAGGGGAGATTCAGTGGACGGCAAAGCTTGCCGGGAGCGTACACAAAGAGAGGAAAGGCAATCCCGAAAGATGAACCAAAACCGAACTTACGTAACAAAGTTCCCGACCAGAGGCCATTATGACCGGAGTGCTGTTGTATTTAATAAATACGCAGAAAGTAAACAGAGTCATAAATATCCCGATGGTCGAAAACACAAGAGGAACAATAGCCCAAGGACTGTGCCAGGGGATCACCTCCGCTTTCAGCTTGTAGCAGTCGGTTTTGTTTTCGTTTGGTGCCCAACCGGGCTTGCAGGACAGGCAGGAGTCGTTGAAAACGTAAGCGTCGTCCCTGCAGGACACGCAGCTCCAGCAGCACTGATCCTTTAACAAAAAAATTAATCTGATTATTTCGCCAGCGAAAGCGGATGTTCGCGATGCTGTATAATTAATGGGATTGTCCCTGCAAAAAAGATTCGGACCATCATTGTCGGCCACTGAGAATAATCTGATTTCATCTACTTTTTCACCTAGCGAAAGCGTTACCTGCTTCACTGGTGGCAGAGCTACATATTCGTCTGTCACTCTTTAAAATTTTACTCAAAAAATTCCTTTATTCACATGGTTCCGTTTGATTTTGGATTCCGTCATTTTGTAAAAAAAAAAAAAAAAATAAAAATAAACCGTGGCCGCGACAGGCATTTTGGCGCAAAAACTGATTTTTAAAAATTTTTCCTTGCACCTTCAGCTTCGCTCGTACACGTTTTACGCCTCAAAAGTTTTACTGCCACAGAAGGAACACTCAGCGGGATGCACTTCGTTTGCGATCCTTCCTTTCACACGAACCTGCAGAGCAGGTTTGCTTTCAGGTCACTCAATTTCCTCAAAAGTCACTCAAAATGATTATTTTTTTTTTTTTTATTTTAATCATACGGTAACTTCATATTTCCTATTTTCGATCGAAATAATGGCAGTTGAGATACTCATGCTGAAGAATTATCCCATCCCAAGAAATCTCATCTCGTTATTTTAGAAAGTAGGGATAAATAACTTTTTACATTTTTTATTTATATTAATATTATGTGATCCATCAAATATTTAAATTACACCTTATTTTAGAAGGGAAAAATATTGTAATAAATGGAGTTTGCAGAGTTTTGATTATTTTTGAAGCAAATTTTTTAAACTTAAGATTACAAAAAAAAGTGATTATTTTTTATAATTTAATAATTCATCCATATTTCCCACAAGTATCAATCATGAAAAATAAAAATAAAATAAAATAAAAAAATCTTCCTCATTTTCCTTTTTTTTTTCCTTAGCACAAGTTTCTTTTAATTTTGATGTTCAAAATTTACTTGGTTTATTTCGCCTTCTATTTTGTATTTTTTTTTGAAAATTTGTTTTCTTGATTAAAAGAGAAAAAGTGTCAGTGAATTTGGGCATAAATATAAAATGGCCTTTTCCATTCGAGAAACGTGAAAAAAAATAAAAATCCAGTAAACGATCCGTGGCCATTGCCTTTAAATATTATTTGAGGATATTAAATCCGGGACCTTCTGGAAACCGGGAAGCAATTTGCAGGAAGCTTAAGGGAAAAAAAAAATTTAATTTTTCCTCGACATTTTATTAAGCCTTCATCATTGCGATGGATTTGTCTTTCTAATGGACCTGCGGAAGTGTTTTTTTTTTGTTTTGTTTTCAGCGTGTACGGGATATGGTACAGACTGATGATGAAAGTTGCTTACGGTCGAGGAGCAAGAGATGCGTTAAAATTTCAAACCGAAATGACGGTTTGAAGTGCAAGAAACGAAAAGGTTTTCACGAAAGGAGCACGTGTAAATGTTGCAGGTTAATAACTTAATGCAGTGCTCGATAAAGCGAACGTTTTTGAAATTTTTTTTTTTTTTTTTTTAGATGGAGCACACTTCGGATTCGTAACTCAAGAAATGTAGTGGCATTTGAGGAAGGGTATGCCGGTTGGAAAAAGTTGAAAAATTTTTTAAAGATGAAAGTCTGAAAGGTAAATTGCCATAACTCAATTACACGTTGAGTGCACAATTTTGTAGGCTAAGAAAAGGGGATTTCCAGATTTTTCGGTTTTTTTTTTTTTTTTTTTTTTTTTTTTTATTAAAAAACATCGAGATCTCGAACGAGAACCTCAATTCGAGATTATTGGTTTCGATCTATTAGATAAGAAATCCGATTTGTTTTGTGAAAGAAATCTGAAGAAAGTGCAGGCAGGTCGGAGTCAAAGGTAAAGTGATGAAGAAGAGCAGAGTTCAAATTTATCATAGAGTTTTCCGGTTAAATTAATTTAATCTAATTGGATTCCTGAAAAAGAGAAGATGAGATAAAACTGCACTTGAATTTAAAATAGGAAAAGAAAAACCGAAAACGGAGAGGAAAAATCGGGAATTCATAAAATAATTTCAAAAGCTTTCAATCGAACGTATTAATGTGGATTTCCAGTTTGTCCATGAAAACGACTTTTCACGAAGTGAACTGCACATTATTGCAGCCGGTGCTGTTTTAAGCAAAACCCGCATGATCGCGAAAAATTTAAGTTTTTACCAAATCTCCCTTTGTCAAGTGCCATTTTCGAAGCACCGGAAACCCCGCAAAATGCCAATCAGAATAAAATGCTAAGCATGGGCTTTTGTCTGGCAAAAAGAAATCGCCTTCAAAATAGCGTTTATATTATCACGCACAAATTAACTTCAATGCATCCATGTCTGCGTTCGGGTAAACAAAGGGACATATCAGTTCGGATATTTTTGCTGACGCAGTTTTTTTTGAAAGTAATCTCCTCGTATCGTGAAACCTCGCACGAAATTTTAAAAGGAAGCGAGAAAAAAAAGAAAAAAAAATTTTTTTTAACCCGGTGTGGCGAGACTTTTATACAGATCTTACAAAGACACATTGTAAAGAGAGTCAAATGCGGAAAGCAGTTTTGTTAAGTTTTTTGCAGAGCTTTAGAATTTGACAGGCGAAACCCAAAGGAATTCCGAAGATAACTTAAATTTAGATGTAATAAAATCTTTTTCCTTCAAAAAGACCGCAAAATCTGCGGGGAAATACATAATCCCCCTTCTGCTTTTTGTAGATGACCCAAATTTCGGGGCAGAATTCCCGTGGATGCAATAATCAACTTTTTGAGGTAAGTATTCCGCGGGGGTTTGCACATGAAATAAAGAGATTGTTGCATTTCTATGCGTGATTTTATATATCTTCAATTAACACAGGAAAAAGAGATGCACGGCATATCCGATCTTCTCCGAAAAAGGGACAAGTTTTATTTGATGCGCTGGAAATTTCTTTTAAAGCTGATGGTTTAATCTTTCAGATCGAAATGCGAAAAATGCAGAACTGTTACATTGTAAAATAGCGGGTTCCATAAAAAGAAAAGCAAATCTTCAGAGTTAAGGAAATGAAGACTACAAAATGGCAAAATTAAAAAAAAAAAAAATTCTCTTTTCGTTTATCGGATGGGGATGAAACCCTAAAGAGAGAAACAGATCCTGGCGAAAACTCGAAAAAGGAAGAGGGTAAGAGGATATGACGTCACTGGTAAAATGAAGTGAGCAGATATACGACTGAGAGATGCAAACGGCAAAATCGAAAATTTCAGCTGATCCTGCGCCTTGGGGGCGAATCCTTTGGTATGCTGGGAGCACGCGCATCGGAATCTGTCGATGTTAATGAATTCAATTGAGCAAACATTTAAAATACAAATACTCATAACTCGCCTCCGAAAGAATATTCCCAATCTGAAATTTTCCATTTAGTCGAATTCTACATCTCCTGGGGGTAATAATCAGTTCCTCTGGATCAGAAAAAATTATTTCGAATCCACGCTTTCGGGAACGGATTCTGATTCCTCTGGCGGAAAAGCGAATGCGATTTTTACATTTAGACCTTCGGCATATTTTCGTTTGTGTTTCCGAGGGGATGCACTGAAGAGGCGTAAAGTTAAATTTTCGGATATTCCGCGCATTCGATTATTGCGGAAATCGCAGAGTTTCATGAAATGATTTACAATTTGGTGGGTGAATCGAGACTGCGAACGCCATGGGATACTTCTTGACGGGAATGGTGTTCTTGCGACGAAGCAAACTCGAAATTCTCCTTTCGGCGAGTCATTTAGCATTCTGCAAAGCATTCAGTATTTATGGCGAATGTTTTCTCGTTTACAGATTTGAAGGATTTATAATTTATTTATTCATGTTTTGCTTTCATCCGCTCTCCCCAATGTTTGCCTCGGTTAATCCGCTAACATAATGTGTTGCCAACTTTTTCGCTTCTTTCGCCGTTCGCATTTTTGGATTTTCGATCCTGGTGCCTCATGTAATTTTCGCGTCGCCAAATCGCATCAAGCGCCTCACGGTCAGGGAAAATTTCCCCGTTTTTTGCGATTTGACATATTAAATATATTTTTTTGGAGTTCTTTTTTTTCTGCAATTTTTAAATTTCGGGAATCCGCGATCGCCATCGGGACCGGGCGATGAATCGCAAGCAAAAAGCGGATTTGAAGAAGCGAAATAAACGGGGTGAGCGGAGCTCGATTCATAAGCAATCCCAGAAACTTTTCAAGATCGGAATTGCGGAGGTTTAAACTATGCCGAGCATTTTGAAAAGTCGGATATTTGGATCCGAAAAGCGGAAATCTGTGATTTCGCCCGAAGATTAAGGTCCGAGATTCCTGGTTTTTCCGGAAACCGTCAAAAATACTTTAATTGCCTCCGAAATGAGTGAGGGAATCTATGGATTCCTTGATGCGAATTTGAAAATTCCGGTAAAAAGGAGATTTTTGGGACGCTGCCCTCGATCAGTGGAAAATTTTCCTTTTAACGGTAACAAATCCGCGGAAGATGGGTTTACTCTTTTCACATATCGCAGTCGAAAATAAGGTGAGGCCTGGTCACGATAAGAGAAACCAAGAACAACTTGGTTGTTAATATGAAAACGGAATGGAGAAAAAAGTTATTTATTAATAAATGCTTCAAGAGAAAAAATAACATCACTATCTCTCGGGAACGTGCCGGGATATGTTTTGAGGAAGTATTGTTTAGATGAACAATTTATATTCTGAATGTCTCGTTTTCAAGCGAGAACATTGAAAAATCTGCCGCGCTCGGCTTCAAAGTCGCTCTCCCGGCTTAAGGTTCCATTTCCAGCACGGTCAGAGCTGACTCCATTCGAAGCGAGCCTGTTTGAACGTTTTTAAATTAAGCGATTCATTAAATTTTTTTTTTTTTCACCGGGATCTGGAAACGAGGAAAATGAAATTAATATCTTGCTCCTCGCCTGACCCAGACGGGAAAAAATGAAAATAATGACATGAATTTCGCGATGTCGCAGGGCTTATTCGAGAAGTATTTTATGCAATGGAGACCTCTCGAGATT
>JAOWBB010012263.1:54076-64751 GCA_028565995.1 Ricinus marginatus
CCCCCGGCCATCTTCCGAGTCCCGCACTCCGGGATGAACGTCAATATCTTCCAATGAATGCCGGGGAGATATTGGAGAGTTATTCGGGAGCAAATCCCGCCGAAGAGGGAAAAATGAATCAAAAGGATTTAAAATGGGCGGGCGAAAACCGGCGAAAAAGAAAGAAAAAGGCTCCGCTCTCGAAGGGCTTTTCCCAAAAAAGGTTGTCAGTGCAATGGAGCCTTAGACGGCGGCACTAAAAGGGGTCGATCCGAAACTGCGCATGATCGGGATCGATAAAATTAGGTTTTTCACTGGGGCGAACCAAGGGATTTGGTCCCCGGCAGGAGGACGGCGATGAACTCAAGAGAGCAATATGGGTAATAAGGCGAGCAGTACAAAGGTTGTAGATGAGACGAAAAAGCCTTTTACTCGGTCGTTTTCTCAGATAATCCGCCTTTATTTTCGCCTGAGCAGAAAACTCTCTGGGGTAAATGAAAATTTTCTTAATTACCAATTGAAAAAGTGTTTTACGACCTTTTTTGCGGTTTGAAAATCTACGTTTTATTCCAGGTGTGGACTCGCAGATATCCAGATATAATGGTTTTGACGTTTTTTTCAGTATCTTCTTTTGCAGGCGGATTATTACGGTTTAGGGGTTAATAATCCATTATATTACGGGGAGAGATGGAGAATATTTTTTCTTTGCCATTTCCGGTGCTACCCTTCTCCATTTCGCTGTCCAGCCAATGGAGCCTCCGAAATTCCTCGTTTCTTGCAGTTTTGCACGTACGCATCACGCAACTTGCAAACATAAATCAATTGTGTGTTGGGATCGCGGATGAATTCGATTTCCTCTGGCGAAGGAGGATTAGAATGGAGGTAAATTTTACCTAATAACAAATGTCAATTTAAGTCAAATTTTTTTTTAATGTGATGATGATTAATCTGACAAATTATCTTTAGTTCTCTGGTTAATCCGTCAAAGGGACAACCGTATTCCATTGTCTTGCGAAAAACTTTTGAAACGATGTATTTGTCAGATGGTTTTACACTGTGACGGGAGCGTAATGAAAGAGCTCTCACGTGAAGGGAAGTCGAAATTTTTGTTGGAAACGGAGCATTTCACATCCGGCCGAACTGTCCGCGACCATCAGGAACGACTGGAGGGATCGGGAAGAAGAATTGGACGTGAGGGAGTTGACGTGCTATCATCGATGGGCAAACACCGCAGGAGACCTCGCGCACTTCGGTTTCCCGAGCAAGCAGCTGAAAATTAGCATCTTTTAGGATGCTGACGAAAAAGGTTCGTCGAACGCCTTGGACGTTCGTTGGCTCGCCTCGCGAAAGGCATCGGAGAACGCCGTCGTATCTCGTCGACCTGCCCTGCCCGGCAGCGTTTGCATGACGGTTTCAAAAGGCGTTCGTAAAAAAAAAAAAAAAAAAAGGAAGGCAGTTGCGAATTTCGCACCGAAACCTCGTCTTTCCGCCCATATGGGGCGGGTCAGAAACACGAAAAATGCGGCACGAAACACAAGCCAGAAATAAAGGTAATGAAGATGCAGAATAAATTCACGGAATGAAAAATGAACGGGAAAGAAAAATTTGGTCCGGGATTTATCGATCAGCATCCCTCGGAAAATATTTTTTCCTTTTTTTGTTTTGCAAACAAAAATTCCCTTCTTTTTTTCCCCACCCTTTCTGAAAAGAAATATTTAAGTCTTCCCATTACTTCTGCATTGTTCCCGTTCGACGTTTTCCCCGCAGTTGCACAGCCGTAAATGCCGATTTTAAAAACAAAAAAAAAAAAAAAAAAAGTGGAAGCTCCGACCGAAAATCCGGACCGAAAAAGTCAGATGGAAAAGATTCAGCTCTCCGGAGGGATGAGGGCTCCGGTAAGTGGAAATAGCGACAGGTCGTCGGCTCAGAATGCCCCCCGCGCACCAGAAAAGAGTCGAGATAAAGAGGAGCCCAAATGAAGTTTCGGATTTCCACGGGAAAATTCGCGTTAAATTAAAATTTACAAAAAAACCTTTTTGACTTCAATGAAAATTAATTCTTCATAAGCGGACACCACTCCGAACGGTCAGAAAATTATTTTGGTTTTAAAGATTTTCATTTTACATTGTCCTATTTTTTTTCCAGGGATTAATTATGCTAGCGAGAAAATCATTGAAAAAAGCTAAGAGGAGGCCAAAGACAATTTAAACGCATTTATTGACACATAACTGTCCGAATGAGGTTGTAGGGGAAATTTTACTCCTCAAATAAGGATGTAAAAAAAATGGGAGATGCAGAATTCTTTGATTTTTCAGCGCTCAGCCACTAAAAGCCACCGGTTTGAACGACGAAACTGAACTATAAGCACTTACTCAAACTTGCGTTCGGAAGAAATTTTGAAGTGAACTCGAACCAAAATTATGCCGGCCTTCGTCAATGACAAAGATCAAGAAAGGAAGGATTCTCTTCTGTGAAAAAGAAGGCAGGACAATCATTTATTGCTCTTCTCTGATTTAATGTTCACCCTCGCCTTCTGGCAATAAAATTTGGAAAAATGTTAGCTTGCACGATTACGCTGACCGGTAACGCGAATCGAAAAGTGAGCAAGGTAAAGATACAGAAAAATACGGGGGGGAAAAAAAAAAGGTTTTTTTTTCGAAGGGGGCCCAGCTCGTGGGGCCCCCTTCGAAGGAGGCCTCCGCCGAAGAACGGTCCAGCAAAGGCGGGTTGTGCACGTTTCGCGAGCGTTTACGACTCTCGCAGGCTCCGCACCTTCCAGCGGGATTCGCGCCCCTCTTTCCAGCGTGGCGAGACTTGCTTCGATGTGAGCCGGATACCGGGTCGGGAAAATCCCCACCCCCGAAATGGGGCGAAAGATGACGAACGAACGCGGCGGAGGCAATGTCGCACAACGAAATCTGTTTATTTCTCCGGTGGTCGGGATTCGGTCATAATTTTTTCTTCTGGAGACACGTCGCTCAGGGCGAAATTCTGCACCTCGAGCAGAGGATCGAATCTCACGCTTTACCTTTATCCGACGAGGCGGTTCGGCTCTCTGGCGTAGCGTTGCGCAAATAAATAAAACGAGAAACGCCTGTCTTCCGGACGGCACATTAATCATTTCCGCTCCTAATATAAGGATTCCTTTTCGGGGCCTTTATTTCTGCCTGCGGAACATCGGAATTTTGATCGCATTTCGGATTTCAAAGTGCCGGACACAAAGCTAACGCATTTCCTTAAAGCGTAGCTTTTAAAATGGACACCGAATTGTGTGAAGAAATCTCTTTGCCCAAATTCCCTGTCGTTTTATCCAAGCAAACGACGCGTTCTCCGTCTGAAATTTCAACGCATTCAGAATATATTTTTGGATATAAATGTTTTTAACATAAAAATATCGTAAAATTCAGTTTTGTGTTTTCTTGTTTATGATAATAATCAAGCAGATATATATATATATATTATATATGTGCAGTAAAACAATATAAATAATTTTGAAGGAGAAATTTTATTTCCGCAGCAAACGGAGCATTATCTTTTGCATTTCATCGGACAATTTTAGAAAATATATACGAATCCATCAATCATATAAACGTAAACAAAATAGAAATTTTTTTTCAAATCGCCATCAGAATTCAGCAAACGTTCGATGAGCTACTTCGAAAATGGAAATAATCGGATGAATTATCACTGTCGAGTGATATTTAATTAAATGGCCCATCGAAAATGTCAGGGCTGAGATTTCTTTTTTTTGGAATTTTCTAAGCATCGCGGGATTGCCTAAACTTGATTTAAAAGGCGGCTTTTGTTCCGCGTGAAGAAAGTCCAAGTTGTTACTCTGCTGCGTGAGCCTTCCGAAGGTCCGAGACGGGGTGTCAGCAGCGCAAAATCGAGCGGGGAAAGATTGGGAAAGCGGCAGCCTGATCAATTAAGATTATCCCTTGCTCTCGCCCCAAGGGTGCTGTCCGAGGGCACATTCGATATTACTTGTTATTCGCTGCGATGAGAGCCATAAACCTCCCTCGCTCGTGGAAAAACGATTCGGGGATAATATCCGGATCTTTGTTTTTTATGTGCTCCAGAAAAGAAAAAGTTTGTTTCAAGTTTTCCTTCCCTTTTTGGGAGAGGAAAACCATGGAGTGATCCAATTCTTTAGCGAAGGGAATAACATTGAAGACTTTCGAAAATGGTCGCCGCTGACGATGGAGATTCACGACTTCAATTGCCCCAATGTCGGTAAATCTTAAAACCTAAAATCCCAGGCCTGGTCGGTCGGAGCCTAACCTAACCATCGGGTACCATGACGGGTGTGCCAAAGACATCCTCCGCCTCGGAAGTTGGTGCGTGATTCTTGTGCTTTTCCGCGCAAGAGGGTGCAAAGCGGTGCATTAACGAACCTGAAAATTTCGAATGTGTCCGAAGGGGCATGGCTCGCTGCAAATGGACTTCGGCGGTGCGGTTAGATTTTCGCTTTTCCATCTTGTTTTGGAGATTTCAAACTCCAGTCTGAAAAAAGAAAACAGTTGAGTGAGACACGATGATGTCCGCAGATTTGCTTTTGACCGTCCCGGATGTCCAGCAAGGGAAATTCGCTATTATGTCTCCGTCTGTGGTACTTCGCCGGGGTCCGAAAATGAACCCACAACCCATGATCGAGCACCACTTCCGGAACCGCTACCAAATCTCTAACCGGAAGCGATGTTTCAAAATCTCACACCGTTTTATTTGTCCCGTTCTTTAACCGTTTCTTGCTCGGTGTTCTTCATCCGACAGAGCTTTTGCGATGATACTACCGGAGTTGCTCCGTCTTTAGAATCGAGCTGGACTTGCTTTTTAACAAAATGATGGAAAACGAAGAATTTATAATTGTGGATATTCTAAGTGGGAAGCCAGTCGAATAAAGGAGATAATCTAACGGTAGAAATTTCCTACATCATATGCCCTGATACACGTAAATAATAACTTATTTAAGGTGATGTAGCATCTTGTCATCGCAGAGACTGAAACATAATGAAACATAAATGAGTGTGGTACGTAGCTATTTTTTTTTCACTAAAAAAACGTATTTATTTCCGCCTTTATGAAAGAGCAAAATATATATCTTAACTTGAGATGCAGGCGGAGGCTGTTAACTGAGGATGGACTCGAAATGTGAGAGAATAACACAAATAAAGGATGAGTTACGAGAAAATGAGAAATGTTTTTCCAGAGGAATAGGGAGTAAATTGAGATAAATGAAAAGAGGCGAAGGGGGCGAGTTCCTGCGAGGGAATTTGGCAAAAATATTGAAAGGATTTTGCTTAACATTTTCCCGGTGCTTATAAAAACGAAGGCTACGGGGGTGGGTCGGGGGTGAAGACCCGTGGGAACCCTCTCCGATGTCTTAGAAGATGAAAAATTCCAAAATAGAGAGCTTACTTTTCCTTCCATGATCCAACCATCACGTAGTCGTATTTATCATCGTCCCTTTTTTGATACTGGAATATGCTGTAGCTGCCGAAGGCATCGCCGTCCTCGTTGAAACGAACGTCGGTGCCCTGGGGACCTGAAAGCGAAACGGATTTTGATGCATCCGCATTGAGATTTTGGGTCAAAGGAAATCCGGCGAGAGTTTTGGATTTCCTCCTGCCTCCGGAACCCAATAACGCGACAGCGCGGAATTACTGCTCGATTAATTTATTTATATTCTGCTTGAACGCATCCCTCATAAGTTCGCGAGAGCAGTCCAAAACAGGAGGTAACCTTAAGTGCAGGTTCATCTGCGAAGCCTTCGCTCTCTCCTCCACCCCGTGATGCCTCCTTGTTTCTGCCCCAACACCTGAGACGTATTTAATACTTCCGGAAAACTTTTATTACCTACGAAGGAAACGTTTCTGATGTATTTCAGAAGCTTCGAGCCGGGAGGAGTGGGTCTCATCTTCTCGCACAGTATTCCCGGATCGCCGCATTCGTCCTTTAGAATGTTGTGAGCCGCGTGGGCCATGGCGTAGACGGCGTCGACTGAAACGAATGAAACCGAACGTTGAGAAAAACACGACAGTGATTCGCCCGGTCCGCAGCAGCCGCCGTCGGAGGCGAGAATTTCCCCGCAGGTCCATTACATTTGCACCAGGGATCGCCACTCTTTGTTTTCCCAATTTCGTCTATCAAATCGCATTCAACCGCGTCCGGGCAACAAAAGCATCGCTTATAGGTAATAATAATAAGGATAATAGCGCAATAAATGACAGTGATTTATAACCGTTTGTACGGCGAACGAGAAGTCAGTGGTGTGCTGTGGAAGCGATGCGCACGGGCGGTCTTCGGACGAAAAGTGGCAAATTGTCCGCACGGCAGAGGGGAGAAGAAAACCTAAGCGAGACGTCGAAATAATGCAAAAAACTTTTCCATCGCCCTTCCTCAACGACAGGAAAAGAAAATTATCCCGCAGCGGCTCATCGACAAAAACAGGGATGGGACAATTAATTTCGATAGGATTCGTTTCCTACGTTAAAAGGCCTCGGATAAATGCATTAAGGCTCTGCATATTGGCACTTGGATATTTTTCCTCCCCCCGCAAGGGGAATTGCTTTTTGGATCCCGGAACCGAACAGGGAAGGACTAAAATGCAAAATTTTTATGTAGTTTTTCTTCAAACGAAACACTTTTATGTACATTTAAGAAAAGCAATGATTACACGAAAGAGGGGACCCATCCCTTACAGGTGAATAAAAAATGCGGATCGGGGAAAAATCACGAAAATCGTCGTCGAACTCCTTTTTCCGGAGCCGTTCGTTCGAAGACGGACGCCGAATGGATCAGCGAACGCCGCTTCCGTCCGCGGATCGGGTCATTGGAAGAGATGATTTTTCCTTCTTTTTCGCGCCTTCCCTGGAACCGTGCCGCGGATAAAGTGATCGGAGCGTTTCCTGTCATGCTGGACGGTTCCGGCGCGGGAACGCGAATGGAAAGCCCGAACGGAAGGAGCCTTCAAATGCCGGCGAAACACGGGGGGGGGAAAAGGCAAATTTCGTTTATTTGAAGGATTAATTTAATGACGGAAAAAGAGAGAAGAGACAAAAGCGAACTGGAAAATCGCGGACATTTGAGGAAAACTTCACCGAGGGACGGACGCCGGAAAAAACAGTCCCGCGATATTTTCGGTGGGTTTTTTTTTTTTTTTTTTACCACCGGAAGTGGATTTAGGTTGGCGCCTTGCAAGATTTAACCACGATCCCGCGTTTCCTGCCTTAAATCCTCGAATCCGCAGGTTTGGAGCCGGGGCCGGGAAATTTTTTCCAAATTTAAGTCATCGGAGGGTGTTTCGAAGCGCGTTGACGGATCCCCGCGAATCGCGCGATCAGGCCCGTCTTGCCTTGCACGAGGTTTTTTTCTTTTCCCTTCCCCGGAGGCGGGGATTTTCATTTTCGGATGTTTCCGATGCCGCGAACGTTAATTTTTTCATGTTTCCATCGCCGAAAGTCGTCGGCATTTCGCCTGGAGGGTGCAGGGTGGAAAAACAAAAGGGGGCGGGGCCCCTCGGGTCCGGGCAGACCCCCCCCCCAGCCGTCCGTTCGTCCGGAGCTTTTTTCTCCGGTATTTTTGCCGCGATTTCCGAAGATCGAAGACATTTTGCGTGAACCTCGATGCGGACGGCAAGTTGCGATTTTTGCCGGGATCACCTCGCGTTCTACTTGAATTTAGGTTGCGAGTCCAACTCGGTGGCATGGACCGATGGGGGGGTGGCTCAGACATCGGCTGCGTTCCCGCAACTTTTTTTTGTTCCGAATGTTCAAAATCTTGTCCCGCAACGAGCTTTCGATCTACCCGACAATATCACTTTAAGAACTTGAAAAGCTTTTCGTGACACGATATGATTCGACGCTTGCTTATGGCGAACCCAATTAGTTTTGGAAAGATCCAATAAAGTTTCGCGCAGTTTAAAAGGAAATTAAATTATTCCCGGGACCTGGATTATCAGGATGTCTCCCGCTCTTACTTAAATATTTTTTGAAAAAGTTTCACCCAATCGGCGGAAGGATTTTCCATTGGGGAAAGGCCCCATTTTCCCGTTTCGATGTGCCCTCGTCTTCACCTTAAATTTAATGAAAGTCGCAATTCTGTTCGACCCGGAAAAACTCGACTCGTTTATTTACTACTTTTACCCCCGTCGAGTGCGTCGTTAACTACCAAAATTCATCTTGGGGCCCCGATTTAGCGCTCCGGCAGCAATCTTCAAGTAAAAAAGTTAAAAAGAAAAAGGAAAAACCCCTGGAGATATTTTCCTATGCTGCGAAGCCTTTCCTGCTCGAAGATTTGTGCTCGGATGTCGCCAATTTACACTTTTCAAAAATTCCGTTGCTGTAGATCGGCGATAACAAAAACGAGAGAATTTCAACAGTGAAGCCTTATTTGCCGAAATTATTTTGGTTTTGTGCGCCGACGGCGGGGGGGGGGGCCCTCAATTTATCACCATTTACAATAAATTACGGTTTAATCGCTAAGAAAGCGATTTTCTTCAACGCCATTCCTCGCGAGATGAAATCCAGAAAACAAAGCTTATGTTAGCCCCTCCGGATCCGCTGCTTCGAAAAAGAATTTTTCGTCATTCCAATCGGAAATGTGGCGGTCGCACATTAAGCCCAACGCGGCACAACCCAAGTCTGATTCGTGCGAGAGACGTCAACTTTTGCCGGGCCCGAACACCCCGAAAGAAGGGTAAAAAAAAAAAAAACAACCCGCCCTTCGTTTCTGCTAAAGTCGTTTCTCTTTTTCAAGCTGGAAAATTGCGTTTTATGAAACGTGAAAATAAATTCCCCGGGAAGGAATCGGGGACCAGGAGCGGTTCCTCGGTCTCGCGGGAAATGTTTTTAAACGCTTTTGATTGGAATAAAAAGCTATTTAATGGGCGCCGGTATGAGAAATTAAATTTCGAAACAAATTCAAAAAGCTGACGTTCCAGCCTCCGTCCCCGGGTTTCCCGGGGAGCCGGCCACGATCGGGGCCGCGGCCGAAATCAACGAAACGCCGACAAATCCGACGCGATCTTTCAGGTGAGGAGTTAATGGTCTTGGCCCCCGGGGAAAATCCGGAAAATTACTTTTTAATAAAATCGAGAATGATTTATGGATCGTCATAAATAAAAAAAAAAAAAAAATTTAAAAAATCGAAGAAAATTTTCGACTAAGAGAGTGAAATTTAAAATTTTTCACTGAGCCTTCTCCGGCCGAGCCTTTTCCCGCCACCCTTGGGGAGAAGGAAAAAAGGGAAGTTTCCTCCGAGTTCTTTGCAATTTTATTTCGAATTTTTATGAATAGCTCTTAATTCTTTCGGGCCCCGAAATTCACCGAGAAACCTTTTTCTCAAAGTCTTAATCAGTTGTGAAAGACAAATTCATAAAAAAAAAAAAAAAAAAAAAAAAAAAAAAAAGCCAGGGAAATTTTGGAATCGTTTTCCATTTTGAAATGAGACCGACTCAAAGGGATGGAATTTCATAAAAGAATTGAACGAAAGTGGCAGGAGATAAAGGCAAACGAAACTTGGCTTCAAAGGAAATCGGCTAAAAACTCCCGGAGAAAATAACTGCTCTGATGGAGACCATTTATACGAAAAATGGCGAAAATGCATTATTTCGAATGTTCGGATTTTCAAGGGCCCGGAAGCGTCGCTTGGAGCGGGGGCAAAAATTTTGAATTTTTCCACGTCTCGGAAAGGCGAGTCAAATCCTGCTGCCGCGCGAGACTGCCCGGCCCGGGGACGGATTTGATGTCGCGGGTTTTCCGGAGTTCGCGACTCTCCCGAGGGAAATCGCCAGGGAAACTCACCGACGAACGGGACGAGACCTTCCTCCTCGTAATTCTGTATTTCCTCTTCCCCCGTGCATCTGTTCGGATACGCGGACCGACTGTCGGTAGCGGAGTCCGTGTCGAAGTGACATTTGTGGTGCTGACTCCAGAACTCGCTGAACCAAACGTTCCTGCAGTTGATCTCTATGTTCTTGTCGTGGATTTTCACGTTTTCCTCGCTTGAATCGTTGCACATTCCATTCGTACTTGGGCGGAGGGACGTGAAATAAGCATCGAAATCTGGAGGCAGACGGAAAAAGAAAATCAAGCCTTGACTATGTTTAATAATGTGAAATTTTGCAGATAAGATTTCGGACGCACGAAGAGATCCGATGCAATTTTAACGTAAAAGTGCAGGAATCAATTCACTGTTGCTTTTTCAGGCGGAACATTCCCTGTAATACTCTTCCAACAATATTAAGTAATTTTCTGATGCAATGAAATTGATTCCAGTGAGCCGTCTCCTTGTCAGCTTATGACATACATCATTTAAAATCAAGGATTGTAGTATTTTTCACGAATCGCTTTTTGATATTACTCGATGTGCTACGAAGAAATACAGAAAAACGGATTAAAAGGCGAAAATTTTCCTTTTTTTTTTTTTTGCCCCCCGTTTCAAAGGTGAAAAACTTTGCGCAAAAATTTTATCGGATTGGCGGGGGGGGAGTAGGGGGGGGGAAGTGGGTAGGATACTGCCTTGCCTCTCTGTTATTAAAAAAAACCAAATAAAGTGAAAAAAGTGGCAAAGGTTGCTTCTTTTGTTTGTTTGTTTGTTTTTAAAACAGAAATTAAATATATATATATATACACACACACATATATATATATATAAATTCCGATCAATAAAACGCGCAGGAAGGTTTGAAATTTTAAAC